>JANEHU010004779.1:0-28531 GCA_027563435.1 Nasonovia ribisnigri
TTAAGAACATTTTGAAAGATGAAAGTACACATAATGTCAACCATCACCAAGAAACTGAATCAAGTATTATAAAAAAATCATTTTCTAATGGACTCAAACGAAAATCGGAAGACGAATTGGAAAGGCCTTCAAAAGTCATAAATAGAGGCATTTTAACTAATCCAGAACTAACACAAACGTTGACAGGTACAGATATCAATAATGTTTATCAATGTTTATACCGTTCTCGTAGGTTATCGTATCCGAAACTCCCGACAGATATTATAGAAGTAATTAACGCAATAAGCATGCGTCAAATTAAAACTGTCCAGGACGAAAACTTTATTCTTGTTGTTGATGCAGTAAACAAAATTATATGTTTTTCAACTGAATCGAATTTGAAACTACTATGTTCAGTAGACAAAATATTTGTGGATGGTACTTTTACCTACTGTCCAAAATATTTTCTTCAGCTTTTTACTATTCACATCTTCAAGAACGGACATTATATTCCACTCGTGTACTTCTTACTACCAGACAAATGTAAAGACACATATGCACTGTCGTTCAGATATGTGGTTGAAAAATGTTCGGAAATTAATTTATTATTCACTCCATCGAAAATAGTTTCCGATTTTGAAGAAGCTATACATATTGGTGCAAAAACAATATGGCCAGAAATACAGATTGTTGGTTGTAGATTTCATTTAACCCAAAATTGGTGGAAACACATTCAAAGTCTTGGTAAATATATAAATTCAAATACACATACAATACTATTATTGTCGTATTATGCATCATTAATATTAATTAATTTATTAAATTATAATTTTTATTTTTTAGGCTTATCAAAAGAATATAAAGATGCATCAAGTGAAATAGGTAATTGGCTAAAATGGGTATTTGGCTTACCATTACTAAATCCAGAAGAAGTAAGCGATTGCTTTACGACCGATTTGATGTCAGTTTCTCCAGATGATGAAAGGATAATTAAGTTCTGCGATTATTTAGTTGAATATTATATTGATGAAGCCGCAAAATTCAATCCACGTATTTGGGCATCGAGAGAAATAACATCGGAACGTACTACAAATAGCTGTGAGTCTTTCCACTCAAAATTAAATTCTCAATTCACAAAAGCTCATCCCAACATTTTCATATTCACCCATGTTTTAAATAAAAAAATACAAACTGACACTTACATACATATAAACGGAATAAACACCGAAAAAAATAGTAAGAATAGCGCTTTTAAAAAAAAACAACAAAGTATTAAAAATTTATCAAATGATTTGAACGATAATAAAATTTCTAGGTTCACTTATTTAAAACATGTGTCCGAATATTATCAAAAGTAGTTTGATTTATACCAATATTTTTATTTTATACTTATATAATATTTTTATCATTTTATTCATTTTACTCAAAGACATGTGACCAAATATTATCAAAATTATTTACATTTATACATTTTTTTTTTATACCTACATAGAATTTTTTATACAATTTTATACAATTTAGATTATACATTTTACAATATCATAAACATAATGTTAATTTGAAAAAAATGATTTACATTTATACATTTTTATTTTATACTTATATACTATTATCATAATTTTATTCAATTTAGACATGTGACCAAATATTATCAAAATTATTTACATTTATACATTTTTATTTTATACTTATATACTATTATCATAATTTTATTCAATTTAGACATGTGACCAAATATTATCAAAATTATTTACATTTATACATTTTTATTTTATACCTTCAAAACGTATCAGTAACCTAACCTATCAGTAGCCGGCGGAATTAATGGCCGGCGGAATCAATATGTAGATTTTATAAACAGTAGCCGGCGGAATTAATAGCCGGCGGAATCAATATGTAGATTTTATAGATAGTAGCCGGCGGAATTAATAGCCGGCGGAATCAATATAAACCTTTTTCCTAAGCAGGTAGTTTCGGCGGAATCGATAATTCCCCAAATATAATTTTACTATTTGTTCCACAAAATACTTGTTCCAAACGTGGAACATATAGTTTGTGGAACAAATAGTAATTGGGACAAATATTTTGCGGAACAAATAGTCATCGGAATAATGTTTTGCGGAATAAATAGTAATCGGAACAAGTGTATTGTGGAACAAATAGTAAAACTACGATGAAATAGTAGTTGGAACAAATATAGTGTGGAACAAATATTTTGTGGAACAATTTGTAGTGATCCCTATCCTGCTCAATCACCGAAAAGCGCTCTCTATGTTTCCACAATCGGTGTGCAATCATTTCGACTTGACGTCTAGACAGTCTGTTTTTGTAGGTATAAACCTAAGGCTTACGATCGTATACAACGGATAGAGCCATTCAATGTCCCGCCTACAGAACGAGCTGGAGCAAACATAATCGTAATTCGTAGGACCTGTAACATCTGAGCATGCGTGACTGTTAATCATTATGTTAACCGATTAATTTACGAAGAACGAAATTCGAATTGATAATGACGTTTTACCCGGTAAAATTAAAATCTTCGTCAAAATAAATGATTAGAGTTCACGCGCATGCGCATATCACATTGGTCCTACTGTTATGTTAGCGTCACAGATTTTACAATTAGTTCTATCCATTGTAAATTATCTAAGGTATAAGGTACATGGGGTAACGGCATTATATTTAATCTATTCTGTGGCAAACTAGCAGGTTATTATAATGTAAGCAGGTTCACACTTCCAACGTGTCGTGTCGTGTCGTGTGAAAAATTTTCTCTGATTGGCTGAACCGCGTGGTTCCCTTTGGGTATACCTACCATACGGCATACGGTATATCATAATTGTATCACACGATACCACTGTAACCAAACGATACCGCATAGTTGAATATATTCAACTTTTGGCCGTGTGGTTACAGATAAAGTGCAGAAAAATGATAACTAAAAAAATAATGATAAAATTTAAAATAAACTATAATTAAAATTTAATTGAAAATTCAGTTGAACGTTGAACATTTTTTCAATTGGTCACGTTTAATTATTAAATTGGCTATTTGAAATTATTAGCATGTCGTTTGTCAAAGTAAGTACACTAAACTTTTATGAATATTATATAATTTATATTTATTATAATTTCATAAGGTATATTTATAAATATACATTTAATTTTAAAATTATTTTTATGCACTCATTCAGTAATAACTTAATCATTTGCTTTGTTATATTTACACCATAAACAGGTAATTTGTAATAATAATTGTTTATAAAAATTAAAAATTAAAACAATCAATGGACTAGGTACCTATAATTGTGCCTTTATAATTTTTGTAATATACTTTTACATCAAATAACAGTCAAAATTATAATTTTGACTGAATCAAAATGTGTCTACGCCACCACAATTATTATACCTACAAAGAAAAATTGTTAAGATGGTATGTGTAAGTAAAAATACTTTAAGGTTCAACTAAATAAAACTTTAAGTTATTAATTTGAGTCTGTATATAAAAAAATAACTATTGTATATATAATTAAAAACTTTGAATCCTTTCTGGATATAAAAAAGTTAATAATTAAAAGAGAAAATAGGGCTTTTGATGTCAGAATGAAGTATTCTAGAAAAGTGTTTGGTCAAAAAATCATAGATAATCTAGGTCCAAAAAACTACAAATTAATGCCAGTAAATATAAAAAGGGACGTATTCTATACAGAAAGGAATCGTATAACTGTTATAGAAATGAAAAAAAAAATTCAGATTTGGTTATTTTCAATACTTGAATAACTAATAAGGAATTATATTTAACTGTTGTAATTTAATATTAGTTATAATTAGTATTCTAATTGTATAGATTGATTATTCAGTTTTTGTCCGCTTTTCTTATTTATAGTTAAATTGTTCATATTATGTTCTTTATCTCTCTACCACCATAAAATGTGCTTAAATGTGTCTAATCTAATTTAATATATAATATTATAATATTATATAATATCTCTAATCTTCATGATAACATCATCAGGTACTATATATCCGTATCATTGGTACCTATTGTATTTTGATATAAACATAAAAACGCGAAACGACACGACACGACGTAGTGTGAACCCGGCTGAAGTCGTAGTATTGTAACTATATGTTTAACCTCGTTCTCCTACTTTAATTGATTATGTTACTTTTACCAAATTACAATATTATTTATTTTTTGAATTTTGTAATCGAATTTGTATCATATTATTGATCATTGTTATCTAGGTATTTGTCCGCGCATCATGCGCCTACTCGTTGTGTTCAATTATAGATAGGTAATACTATTACGTAATAGTTATTAATCATTAACATCTGAATATCTGATAGGTTCGTAAAAACAGCACAGCTATATTATATTTTATAGTCATAAATTGTTAACAACGAGTTAGAACGACGATAAAAATCGTTCGGGACAACATCGCTAGCAGATTATCATAATATCAAGACGGTATCGGGTATATGTACCACGTATACCTATTACGACCATAGCTACCTGCTTAATGTTATACCATATTCGACGTGTAATGAACAACCGTCGTCGTGATGTTTATCCGTCTATAGGTACAACACTCCTTAACGCTTGCGCCGAACGTCGCCTCACTTGGCTTCGCTTGCTGGCTCGCGGCTTGTCGCCTGTTCAGTGTCCCGTTGACCATGTGCTCCTTCGGTTATGCGAACGAATCGCGAATAATGATTTATTTCGTAATCGCCAAACTTTTCGTATAGTTTGTCGATCGGATCACATAAGTACGTACGTCGGTGTATAAAATCTCGATTTAACATATAATTCACTCAATGGTAACACACGTTGAATTTTATAATATACGATTTGTCTTATTTTGTGTGAGCGCGCGCGCGAATTTTTTACAATTCATCTTCAAGAATAAAAATTGAAAATTAATGTGTAGGTAATACATTTAAAAAAAAAAATCAACTGAAAAATATTTTTCCCTATATTCACATCGTTTAATATAATATTATTCACAGTCATGCAAAAGTACTTATTTTTCAATCCAACAGTTCAGTGTCAAATAATATATCAAGACCCTGTCACCCATATTATTATATATTTATATGATACGTCTAAAGTTTGATTCGTTTAAAACATCGTGACTCGCAAACACTTACAGTTCACATAACTTTTAATTAATTTTTGATTTGACATAAATTGTATACAGCCCTAGCAAGTTAGAAAATAAAAATTATATCATATAAATATATTATTAAATATCATATAAATAATCAAAATATTAAATTATATTTTGCATAAGAGTAGGTAATACAATTGATTAATTTAAATGGAAAATAGAAACATGAATATATTTTTATATTCGTGTAATATTATTTTGAACATAAGTGCATTTATTTTCTGTATTTTTTCACGTTCAATGGTTTTTAAATAACACAATGTTTGATTTAATTGTTAAAATGTGTATTGTTATTAGTTTGTTGAAAACTATATTTACTTTTTCATAATTTATTGAAATAGTTTATATAAATGTATGTTTTAAATTTTTTTTATGAAAAAAAAATGTTTGTTTGTATACCTTTTATCCCGTTGCATAATAGTATGTCTCATGGTGTACCTATTAAATAACACATATTATGCATCAAGAAATCCAGAAGTTTAAAATTACTTTTTAGAAGAGTAAATGATAGATATAATACCTACTTCATAAGTTCATAACATAACATATATTTTACTCATTTTAGCTTGTTCAATACAATATTTTATTTGTGATTTTTACAGTTATACTTTTTTATTTATTTATTTAAATATTTATATTTATATTTTATACGGACAATAAAATACATTTTGCATAAAATGTTCTAAATACATATTTACTTTTGAAAAATTATTTATAAAGTATAAAATAATAAATTCATAAAAAAAAATCTTGGAAACATGACTGATCCATAAGCATAACTCGATTACATAATATTTACTCACTAATAACTCATAATGAAATATTAAAATAAATAAAAATTTCAAAGATTTCATTTTTTAATTATAATAATATATAATTTATACTTATCTAAAATATACATAATAATACATTAATACATCTTTTAGAGTAATGGTAGTTTTTTTTTTTGCATTTGTGGAATTAAATTACAGTTGATTGGTAAATCAAATTTGTGTTTAAATAATTAGGTTATATTTTTTTTTGAGTTCACAGTGTTTACTTTTAAATTACCAACACCTCATTAAAAATAAAGATAGGTATACAATTTCTAAATAAATAAAAACTTAGTGGGTATTATTTGTGATGTAAAAAAAAACAATGCTAATAGTACACATAAGTAGGTATAAAACGTATTATATATTAATACGTTATATTATTATGTTTAATTTGAATTTTTGTAGGTACTTAACTTAATGGTTTTTAATCTGATAAAGATTTAAATATTCCCCAAAATAGTTTTTTTTTTAAATATTTTTATAAAACTTTTTGTATTTTTATTTTTCTAGTTGGAAAATATGAAGATTTGAAAATAAACAAGTTACTTTCATTACAATCATAAGAGGATTTTAATTCATAATACCATACATATACATTTTTTACTTTATTTTATTGTTTAAATGTGAAATGTAATATCAAAATTATTCTTTTTAAGTGTTCGTATGTTAATGAACGTTACTATCTTAAATGTCGGGTTTATAAAGTGATCAAAAGTGAATTAAATAATATAATTTTTAACGAATTTTCATTATGAAGATATTTCTTAATTTTGGACTTCTCCTATTTTCTGTTATACCGTGCATCTTGATGTTGATTCAAAACCCAACTAAAATTCAAGGTAAGTAAAAATATTTTTTTTATTTTCTTGTTAATTTTAGAATACAATATTATTAATATTTATTATATACATTTAAGTATATTTCCTAGGTCGATAATCAAAATAATTGTCAAAATCTAATGGTTATTTTTTAAATTTTTATAAAGATTAAGACTATTAGCTTAAGCTACTACTTAAGACTAACTATAGGTATCAATTTTCTTAAATATGCTCAACAAAATAAATATTATATACAAAAACACCATGACTATTGTGTATGAATAGTGAAGTAATAAAACTAGTATAAACAATTGTTTTTCCGAAAACTAATAATTGCAAGGTGGATGATTTTGAATAATTTTATTTAAAAGAATTTATGGATAACAAATATTTTTAGTTTTTGGTAACAGTAATCATTTGTAATATACGCAACAAAAAAATTAATATTTAACTCTAGACGCTAACCAACATTCTTCAACTTAATTACGTTTACTTTTTTTAAATGATGATTAATACATAATTCAGGTAAAAATTATATCTTTACATCTTTAAATCTTTAAATGGCCACTGACCATAAGACCATAGTAAATAATCATTTTGATAAACTTTTTTAAATATAGGACATATACCTACTTAAAATGTTGTTTCCGATTCAATTTATAAACTAATTATTTGTGTAGTGTATGTATATGGAATTATTTTAAAAATGTTTGTATTAGTAGACAAATCTCATATTTATTTGTACGTAAGCACTAATTGCTCAATTATAAAAGCATAGAAGAAAATATATTACGTGTGACAGCATTTCATATAGGTAGATACTCCTAGGATGGGTTTTTTATGTATAGTATTATAACTGTCATTACTCTAGTTTTCATAATTGGATATTGGATCCATCTACTTTACAGGTAAGAAGTCTATACAAACTGGTAATTATTAATCATACATATTACAAAATGTAAGCATATGATGCGTAATACCTAGGTGTATTGTTTTTCAACTATCAAATTTAGGATTGTTTTTTAAATAAAAAATTGTCATTAATGTTATGAAAAGTTTTAATTTATTATTTAAATTCAGGGTTCGTTAATTTTGTAGCAAATGATACCACTGATTTGATTTTGCTGTAAAATTCCTACACCAACCGATGACCTCTATCAAAGCGCGTATAATATTAACCCACAAAATAAAACTAGAAAATTTCTACCCGAATCTATGTCTCGAAAAATCTAAAGTACATTGTAGATTATTCAGTTTAGAATGATAAAAAATTATTAATAGTAAATACTTATCATTATCTAAGATTGGTCTATGTATGTCACATAATACTATAATATAACCATCATAATATATTTTTAATGCACAATTAGTAAAAAAAAAGTTAAGGTCCATTGGTTATAATTACATTCAATAACAGAAAGAAAAAAATGGGTGTTTGAAATGTTTAAAACTATGTTGTGTTGGAGAGAAATAATTTTTGATTATTTCGTCTTAATTATAATAATTTAATATAATTACAATTTAAATTTAATCTTACTATAATCTAGAGAAGTTTCTGGCGTCAAATTGGTTATACTGGATGTACATTATTAAAGTTTTATAAATGTTTACAAGACAAGTTTTATTGGCTAAGCATAAAATAATTAGCTAGCATCATTAATTATCATGAGATTCAATTTCAAATTATAATATTCCTTGTAAAGTGTTAACTCAAAAGTGTGCAAAAAGTCAAATAATGATTTAAATAATTGTTTAATATATTTTTTTTCTTGCCAATTAAGCAATTACGTAAAATTTAAATAATAACACAATAATCTTGTTAAATATTAATCCCCATGCAATTTATCCTGAAAATCTTTTTTAGATAAAAACGTATGGTTAACAGTTTTTTTAGTAGTTATTATTTGTTTTGAATTTAATAAAATAAAATAATGCAACTATGTAAATAGTACTATGTTAAAGTAAAAACATTTTTCAAATACGAATACTTACTTTTTTAATTTTTGAGATGCATGTATTAAAGTTATTTTCGGAGGTAAAATTAAAAAATATGATTTTATATAAGCTTTTCATCCGTAGAAAATTTAAAACATTATTTATTATAATATATTATTAACGAAAAGTTGAGAAAAATTTTTGGATAGTACAACTCGTTCAAATTATTTGTAAAATATATGATAGGTATTAATCGATTTACAATTAAATGCAACTATAAAGTTGCCACAGTAGAACGTGTACAAAATTCAATATTCCAATAAACATGTATTTATGAATAAATTAAGAGCACTTAACACAGTTTTATAGATTTATAATTTTTAAATAAGTCTCTAATCCTTATTGACTATATAATCATAATATAGTATACAATTGGGTATTACTGTGTTCCAAATGTATTATAAAAATATTCGATTTTATATAAACTATTAGGAGTATGGCTAAGTTATTATTATTATTATTTTATAATTAAAGTCCATTAATACGTGCATGTGGCCCAAAGACATATTTAAGGCATAAAAAAGAATTTATTTTTTTATTTTTGTAAAAGTATGAAAAGTTATTTAGTTTATTAAATTAACATTAAATTTGTACCAATGGGGTTATTCAATTTTCAACATAATTATAGTGTAATTAATTTTGGAAGTTAAAACTCAATAATTACATAAACATATATAATGGAAAAAATGAATTTAACTTTATATATATATATAATATATATATGATATAGGGCTTTTAAAATATTGTCTAAATCAATATTGTTTGTAGGTAACGAAAATAATAATAATTTTATTCCGTTCAAGCACACAAAAAAATAAAGTTATTCAAATATTTGCGATACTGTCTAAATGCCTATTAGTACAAAAATATTTTGATAAGATCAGATTTTAGACAGTTGAATTAGAAAAATTTAATTATAATAGAACCAAACTCGGACTAAAAATACACCCGTTGGTTTTAATTCGTCGAATAAACTGTAAATTAATAAATGGGCAATTAGTATTATTGTAAAAATGAATGCAAATAGTAGGCTCTGATTTAAAAAATATCATTTTTTTTTTTTTTTAAAAGTTGGTTAGTAAATATATACCTTATGTAGTTATTTGTATTTGGATAAAGCTTATAGTTGTATTTGTTAAGACATGTTGTCCAGGCGTGGTCCGTATGAAATAAATAAATAAATATAAATATATATTTGAAAAATACTATTATAAGTATCATCATGTTATATAATAACGATCCAATATTGAAAGACATGAATTTATATCCCTTATTTTCAATAAGTATATCTAAAAACTATCCGATGTAAAAGGTGTATTTGGGCGTGTTCCAATGACAAATATAAACGCGTGGAACTTTTTCATAATATATCAATTGTATCACAGCATTTTACTAAAACATAATTAAATGTTCAGAGACAGGGGAAGAAAATAAACTGAAAACTATTGGTTATTCAAAAAAGTTTAAGTGATTATAATTTTAAAAAAAATATTTTTATAATATAATTCGTATTAAAAATATAGGGAAGTGATTATTAATTGCTCTATAAAATTAATACTGTTATACGAAAATACGAAAGTAATAACTAGGAGTTGCTTTGTTTTTAAGAAACACGGTTTAGAAATATTATTATTATTATTAGGTACTTATACTGATTAATTTGGTTTTAAATATATTTATATAATATTCGCAATAACGAATTGGCCACGAATAACAATACAAATAGATTATTATTAAGCAGTGTTCATAATTAGAAAATAATTTTCATGGAATTTAAAATGTACCTATTGAATGTTACTGAGCTTTAATCATGACTATAGTAATTTTACGAATGCGATGATTAATTATTGTTTCCAAGCTTAATTTTGTGTCGAGATAAGCGAAGCGAGACCACCCATGGTCTTTGTATGCTGTCGGCAATTATTTTTTTTTTTATTAGAGTTCGTGGTTTGGTAGACGTATAATAGGTAGATATATATTTCACTAATATTGCAGTCCATTAATTGATTGGTTAATACAATATTTCACACGTTACCAAATTTTGTATTATTTCACTTCATTATAAATATAACATAATAAATAATAACATAACATGATATATTATTATAATAAATTATATATTACTATATTGAACGAAAATAATGTTCATAACTTTTTATACTATAGAATATTATTTTAATTTGAGTAATAAGCACACAACCGTATTGTACTTTTGCTCTTTTTGATTGATAAAATATCAATATTTATTTTCTCCGGTTACTCGTAATATGAGGTTAGTATTAGTATATTTCTAAAAAATATAGTATTTTTTTAGCAACATAATTTTACTTCATTTGTCAATCATTATATTCACTTTAAGTATTGTAATGGATATTAATATGTTAGATTTGAATTCAATTATTGAGTACAAAACATGACTCTGGGCAAAGAAGGTGAGAGAATCACACCATCTGTTTCTAATTATATCTTATAATATTTTTTTCTTTCTGTGTGTAAGTATTCAAATTCCTTCTAAACAGCTGCACCGATTTTTATGAATTTTTTTGAGTGTGCTTGAGTGGGTCCTCGAATTGTTTACATTTACAATTGGACCGGATAGGTTAACTCTAGGAGTAGCTCAAACAGGGATTCTGAGAAGTACAATGAATGTTTTTGTTTATATATGGTCGGTATTGGTTAAAGTAGAAATAATTAGTAGAGATTAGTATTTATTTATTATTGATTGCCATTTGTTATTCTGGCAGATCAGGTACAAACATTCATCAAATCGAATTTTCGCACATTGCCTACGAAGGTGGCTAAGTTTCACTCACTCATCATTGGCCTGTTTGATTATTGCCTACTTGATAAACTGTCACACATTGTCCGCGATTTGACGTAGTCGGATTGCCTACCAGGGTGGCCGAGTTGCACCTTCTGCAGCGAGTTACACCCAAAAGGAGTTGAATAATCATAGTAATATGATTAATAGTAGGAATTAGTATTTTTATTAAAATATAAATGGTTGCCTATGGTTACTCACTTACTCGGGTAAATCAAGTAAAATCATGCATCGAATTGTCACTCGTATGGCCTCGAATAAACAAATTATATTTTAAAATAATTAATATTTGTGTTTATTTATAAAATGATTCTTCTATATAATTGTTGACTATAAACAGTATAAACTCAAAAACCACTCTACTGATTTTGTCGAAATTCTTCTTAGAGTTCTTAGAGTTAGGTACTATACAATCTGAACTGATGTAAGTACATACCAGAACTGAGATACATCAATTTAACGCATTATTCAAAGTCGAGTTAAATATTTATATAGCTATATCAAAAACTACAAATTTGTTGCTGTAGATTGGATTAAGTAAAAACCATAAACTTGGTATAACTTTGAGTTTTGGGTGGGGTGGCTATAATATAATAATATAATGGAACGCGTCCTGACTGACTCACTGACTGATCAACGTAGAACCTAAACAATGATAGCTTAAGGCTTGATATTTTCACGACACTTTCGTACAACCACGTGTTTGCAAATGCCTTTCTAAAATTCTCATTTCAAAGTGATTTTTGAACGAGTATTTTAAGTTTCACGAATCACGATGGTCGATGGAAATCTATTTTTGTTTATAAATAATTGTCATAATTTGTTACAGGTTATAATAGAAACAATAAAAAGTTTTATACACCATTACACTGAATATTAAATAACAAATTGAACAAAGTTGTAATCATGTAGAGTTGGCATTTGTAATGGGCAACGAAGAGCACGGGGTCAGAAGTAATATAATAAAGTTTTCACGGGATGTACATAGCAATAAATACAATAATTAACTAACAGCTATTAAAGTTGTTCTCATTATTATTTAGCCATATTTTGATGTCGCGTTCATATTATTTTAATATAGGATATGTTGTTACTTGTTAATGATTTGTATTGGTACTTTTATTAATAAGTTTAAACCTACTTGTGAATATTATGTACTAGATTTTAATGATCGAGTCTTATACATTTCTAAATTGTTTTTAAGATGAGTGTTATGATACCTTGGCTTAAATATGATTAAGTTAAATGTATTTGAAAAATATAGAGCATACCTGTAAAATAATTGTTAAAAAGTGAAGTTCTTCAAATAAATTAATTGTGGAATATGTTTTGGGCTTATTTAGAATTATATAAGTTATGCTCTTCTTAGCTGTAAATATTTTATTGTTTTCTACGATACCTAAACCTCCCCTACAAGTGGTTATTCTATATTTCAGAACAGATTGTGCCATGGCTAAGTATGTTATAAAAGAAAGAGTTTGAATATTAAGGATAATTTTCTTGCATTGATAAACAAATAGAGTAATTTGCGTAGTTTAATTACCTATTGTATTTTTTATGTGTGCATCAAATTTGAAGTGATGACCCATGGTAATTCCTAAATATTTTAAGTTGTCCGTTTGGTTAATGATGCTATTTATTAAGTTTAAAATTTGCCTCATGGGTTTTATATTCTGTTGAGTTCGGTTGTGTGCTGATTTACTTTTCTGAAGTAAAATGTATGATAATTTAGTAATAAACAATTTATATTATATTTAAAACAATATTTTTTTTATATTTGAATTAGTCCATCCTAACTCTCATAAATACTGTATACCAAATATATAATTACTTTTGATAAACTTTATTTTAAAATTACGTTGATTAAATATCAAATGTTTTATTAGAAAACTAATTTTTTTCTTTGTATGTTCTAAAACTTCAACCTTGTCATAATGGATCGCACAAGGTGTCAAGTTCATACCTATTAATGTTGGCTACTTTGTCAGTTATAAGAGTTCGATATTTAATCACTTTTTTTTCACGACTGTTCAGAAAATAATTGAAATTTTTATTTAGTTATTTCCTCGTTCTTAATAGGTAACTGTCGATTATTAATTTGATATATTTTGAAATATGTAATTTATATTCCCTCTTATTGTAACGTTACATACCTACACTATGTTGTTATCTGGTTATTTATAGTTATTAGTTTGGGTTTGATTCTCTTTATTATAAATAAAAACGTCAAATATGAATTCCAAAAATATATTATTAGCAATATTATGTTTCATAGTCATAATTGTATATAGGTACAAAAAGTTAAAATCACGTACATTGGTAAGGTTTTTAAATTGAACAACGCAGTATATTATGAAAATTCACTGAATAAATCAAATTTTATAATCCACATATTTTACAGTTTTAGCTTGGGTATTAAATCGGACTAATGGTAAACTGTTCACAAAATAAATTTAAATATGACATCATATGATCATTATTCACATTAAAATGTAGTGGACTGATTTAAATTAAAAACATAGAAATCTTTGAATAATCGTAATACCTATAATTCGTAAACAGTATTCATTCACATTAACACTCAATGCAGACAACATTATAATATTTTAGCAAGTTCCGATGAATGTTATTAGATTAGTCTGGTAACTTTTACTTCATTCGATATCATAAAACAATTATCATTTTTTAGTAATTCAGTTGATCGAAATCTGATTTTTAGAATTTTTAAATATACTTAAAGACTACATTTTCAAATACTTGGGTTTTTTTTACTGTTTAAGTAGTGTCCTGTGGAGATACAAACTTCTGTTTTTCAATTGAGAATCGTCTTTTCAACTGTAAATTAATGCAGTGAATAATTATTCTGAAAAATTTAAAGTATTAGAATTAAAATCATACGAGTCTTTTTGTTATTTAACATTGTGTTCTAATGATACAAGATCCATAAGGTAATGGGTTTATGAGATATGGGCCATAAGGTCTATGGTGATTTGAACATTATAGTCATTTATATTAATACATCAATATTAATAATAGGTAATATAAATGGTGTAATAAATACTTATTCCAATATTACCTACGTCTCTATTTTATAGTTTTGTAAAACCATTTTAAGGACTATAATTGTCCTTAGTATTAATATTTTAATAACTAAGGAACTACTCATTTGAAAAGCAAAAGTTAGTGTCTCTACAGAATACTACATATTAAGTAGTACTACAAATTCAAGAATTTTATATGTCTTTGAGTGTATTAAAAAATTTCAAAAATCTGAATTTGAATAAATTCATTATTAAAGGAAAAAATGGCGGGAGCATACTTTGTGAATCAACCCTGTATATTATATTATAATTATTATTATTAGATGCATGTATCTCATAACATATATTTTATATTTATACACTCACAACCACCCTTGAGAAATATATATTTAGTTCGTCCTCTTATCAAGGATCAACTAAAACAATATGTAAGACGCAATACCAATATAATTGATTTCGGTGGTTACTTCGATCGATACAATAAAATAATTATCATTTATTATTAAACTAACAAATTTATCCATGTATATATAATTAAAAAGAAACACTATTAACAGTCGATTGCATTTACAAGCATTGCGTGGTGTAATTTTCTTATTTTTCAATTATCGCCTAAAATTATAAAACTAATGTAGTTTGTAAAACATTTTATATAAAAGTTGAATTTATGATATTCACACACTAACATATGGATTAAGTACCAAAGCCGCTCTGGACCAACATATATTTGGGACGGTCCTCTTGTCGAGGAGCCATTAAAACAATACATAATATGTAGACTTCGGTGGTGTAGAATTTCGATTACATAATTACAAAATTCGTTTGGTTATAGTATTATTTTATAAAATTCTTCATTATAAACATTGATTAATCATGCTGCCAAAGTCACAGTGAAATAATAACATATTATTTTATAATTATTATTACATGCATAAATCCTATATATTTTGTCAATGTTATACAGTTTTGTTTTAAAAATAAGAATGTTTATTATTGTATAGGTATTTATTTAAAAGAAAAATATTTCATTTTTTATATCTAAACCTATACTACTCGACTAAACATAGAGATAAAAATATTTACAAAGTATTAAAATATTTGAACATCAAAATGTATGCCATCCTATAAATTTGCCTCTTTGGAGTAAAAAATTTCCTTTGAACGCGTGTTAATCCAGATCGGCAAACACTGTAAAAAAAAAAAAAATGGCTTTTGACGCAAAATATAACTCTTAACACTAGGATTTTGACTATAATTATTGACATTTGAATATTTATCGTAAAAGTGGTTATTTGGTACACAGTCACTCAAATAAATAGCCAATTATATTATAAAAACGTGATTTTTTTTTATCTTTATATTTTGTTCCCTATGAACAGTTGATTCTGCGAACCAGTGGTAGCCACATAAAAAGAAATTCTACGGAACAGATATATCATAAAATATTCGAATTATTTATATATTTTGGTGTGATGTGCAAATTTACATTTTAATGCAGAAACATTATGAAATGTTTTGAAGCAATTATTATGCGCATAACAATAATGTTATAATACAATATTATTAAATTTCATAACAACGGGTTAAAATTTTAGATTGAAATCAAAAAAATGTTTGAATTTCAGAACAAAAGTCTTTCATTTGTAGATTAAAGTTTTTTCCATTAACATTGACCACTATACAATTTTTCATTCTTTAAAATCCTCGCTGCAGATGAGACGATGCACGCGGAAGGTAGAAAAGGATTTGGAAGGAAAGCGTAGGTTGTTTCTTTTATCTTTGGTGTGTCAACGTGAAAATCACTTTTTCAATTATTTAGTTGTGACAGTTTTACGAGATAGAAATAATTACACGGTCTGAAAGCCATTCTGGGGAAGCGCGCCGGGTGACAATAATTAATCATCTGCGCGATGGCCGTCCCCCCGAGATACCTGGTCGAATAAAAAGTCACGTGGCTTTCCGTTAACTTTGCTCTATTGTCAACCGAAAGCAAAAACAACAGCAGCTGCAGCCTTTCTTCTTTTATCCGCGAAACAGCGATGTATGCATGATCACTCCTACACACACCGTACGGCGTGTCAACCGCACACGTTTGGCTATATATAATATAGTAAGTTGTAGATATACATATATAGGTTAGGTACATGTTTAATGTATATCATTTATATCATATTATAACTATACAGTATATATTATGTACGTGTGTACGACGATATATTATGTAGGTATATTATACGTCGTCATTTCTTTCCCCAACGGTCGACACCGACATTTTTTGACTAAATATTATTATGTTTGTCGTTCGCAGCTGCAATTCGGATGATGTTGTTTTTTCTGGACATTAGAGTTATGTTATTATATTCCCATTTCGAATTCAGAACGGTAGTCAGGAGTAGTTCATTGGTCTTATACGTATATACGCATTAAGGATTTAATTTTTTGTTCGTATTTGGAGTACGATCACGTTTCGATTTTAAAAATCACACCTTTCATTTTACACATAGGTACCTTATATCTATGGACCACACCTATTTTTTGGGACCATACGCGAGCGATATTTTAATCTTGTTATTTTTTTTTTAACAATTTTTCAGTTTTGTCTGATAAATTACGGACAAATAATTTCAAACGAAATGCATTTTATTTCTTTTTTTCTAATTTTCAGAATAATATATTATGGTCCTGTGAATAAACTAAAAATTTGTTTTTAGCATTTTGCACATATACGAGTATTATATTCAAAATCATTTTTACCGAGTGTTTAAGACTTCTAAAGATAAAAATATTTTGACTATCATAGGTACAATATAAGTTTTTATTGTTAAAAAATATTTATTTAATTATAATGTTTTAAATACAAGTGTTAATTTGTGCAACTAGGAGAGGGTGTAAAAGGGTCTTTAGCACCCCAAAGTTCAAACTATCTACCTCTCGTTTTTTGAGTATACGTCTAACTATCTATTATTATTATAGGGAAATACCATAAATTTTATGTTTTAAATTATAAAATATTCACTGAAAAAAATTTAAAAAATATTGGACATAGGTCATAATTATGGTGTATGATTTAAGTCAAAATATTTATTATTCATTATAAACTGTTGCATATTTCTAAAATTGTTAGAATATTAGTAATAAGATACAATATGCATATAAACTATTGATTGCTTACGAACAATTTTTAGTGGTCACATCAAAAAACACTATATAGATATACGCTGTGGTGTACTTTATGTATTACTGTTTACCTACTGGTAAAACCTCATGAGTTTTATATTAATTATAATTATTGTTTATCGTCCAAATCTTAATATTTTATAAATAAAAAGAGTATAATAGGTATATATATTTTTGTTTTATCATTGATATGAAGTGTTTTAACATGTGTATAAAAAATGTTCATGTACTTACCTATTGATTATTGCAGATTATAACAAATATGATTATATTGTTATTTTAGTAGTAGAGGATGTGGGGAGACTTTGTGAGCCATTTACAATTATAATATTACTCCACGTTTTAGAGGTCTAGTTGCGCCTAGGCAATTACTTATTAAACACCAACTATAATAATAGTAGGCATGTAAATTAAATGATCTACTACGTATAATTTATTAAGTTTTGTTAATTTTGTTATAATTATTAGGTAAGCCATGAGCTTAATTGATCGTAGGCATTCAATTAACGGAATAGCACAGTTTTATAATATTGTTTACCACGTTTTTTCGTTTTTCAATTAAACTACCCAGGTATATTATTCTGATAATATTAAATGATTTTATTAATCTTTGAACAAGACATGTACAATATCGGTTTACGTAAAGACATTACTACTTAGCAGTTTATAGTAATACGATTAACTTGTCCAATAGTGATTAAGCACACTGTTATTCAATCAACATAATTTATTTAATGGACAGCTTATTACTACTACAAATTAATAGTTTATAATGCCATATTGAGAAGCTATACGTGGTATAGACCATAATAACTACATAATTTAAGTGTAGTCGGAGCTTTTAGATCGAGCAATTCTAAGTATGAGATTTCTGAGAGAAACATCCGACATATCAGAATTTAACGCTTAAGTTCTTGCTCGGTAAATTACTGTTTTACTGAGTTGGTTTTATTGCTGAAGTGAGAGTCACATAGAAGGGTGGCATACATATTTTATTTTAAGTTATTGTAATGATATTGGCCGGAACACCGACTCACCGCATTACTTACCCGTTAGGCTAATTTTTTATGAACACCTTTATATTTTCGTAGGTTGAAAAAATAAAACATTTAACTGTAAATAAAATAAAATCGCAAACAGACTTCATAAATTTAAAGCACATAAAAGCTCAAACAAGATCACCAAATCTTAAAAAATAAATATTAATTCATGACAAAACTACTGCTTAAATTATTTGGAAAACGAAAAGTCGATCGTGCAAATCTTGGAATAGTATCAAGTTTTTGTGTTCAATTATTAATTATTAGCTAAGACTTTATAAATTATAAGTTATAAAATATTGAATATAATTAATATTAAAATATTTAAGTTAATGCTATTTCTTAAGAATAAATAATTGTAATTCAATTTGAACAAATACTATGAAAACAAATAGCGATTAATGTTATGTCCTAATGTCCTACTATATTTACACGTTTTAATGTTTTACTTTATAAACTCATTTAATAAATAAATGAAAATTAATGAAAGCTCATATATGGTATGCAATGTTTTATCAATGTAAATATATATAGATAAATGTACATATATATTATATACTGTATATATATATTATATACTGTATATATTTATATGTATAAATAAATTAATAGGTACATTTTTACATTATACAGTGAAACTTCCATATAACGAAGTCGAATAAGCAACAAAAAAAAATCGTAATATGGAGGAACTCGTTGAATAGAATTACGTTTTTTTTCAACGTTTGGTTTTAAATTTAATTATGTATATATTTCTATGTTGTACTCCTTAGAACACACCATCAAAGTAACTAACAAGCCTTACTATGCTTACCACCGAAACATTTGTCATTTTTAAAAGTTAACGTTTTGTTTGGTAAACATTTAAAAAATAAACCTATTTCATCAGCGTTAAAAATATCTTCTGGATCGAACTTTTCAATTAATTTTGGTAAAACATTTAATTTCCATGTACCAGAGTCATTTTCTTGAATATCAGCACTCTCACCACAAATAACTATAGTAACGACTATAGTAACGACATTTACAAAAACCAGTTTTTATCGAATAATTATTTCGTTATACAGAAACATCAGATTCGTTATTTGGAGATAAATTTACGTGTAATTGACAATGAAGGTCATGGTTCTCAAAAATAATTCGTTAAATAGAAAATTTCGTTAAATGGAAAGTTCGTTGTATGGAAGTTACACTGTAATACTAAGTAATTTAACAAACAGCATAATATAGCAAGTACCCAACCTAGTAGAAACAAACAAATAAATTAAAGATACACTTAATTGCAATAATCCATGATCAATATTTAGCTCATAAAATATAATATAGTTTTAGTGGTAAGAAAAATGAGAGTTAAGTTGAAAAAAAATATTTTTAAGTTTTTATATATTTCATCATCATGTTATTACTAACGTTCGTTTCAAATATTTCAAAAAAGAAAATAATCGGATTATTATTCAATTTCAAATATGTCAATGTGATGCTATCCAATAATCAGATAAGATAATATTAAAAATTAAAATAGTATCAATGCCAATATTAGAAAATACAGCATAGGTACAGTAATTTTATTTAAAATCTAGAATTTTACAAAAGTGGTCATAAAGAACGAAAATATTTAGAAATAATAAATGGCATTAAAATGCAAAAATTGTATTTCAAAGCTATAAAATGCAAAATAAAGTTAGATATCGTTGTGAATCTTTGTAGTATGAAAAATGTGTTTTATTACACAAAACTTACTGAAAAAAAGAATGCAAATTCATAAACATTAGTTGTATCATCCTTTTATTTGTACACACAAATATAAAGTAACAAACTAAATATTATTATTGTACATTATTGGCTTAATACTCACAGCAAAATTATAAACAATAAAATATACTAAATTTTTAATTTTAAAATATTTTAGTTCAATATTTAAGCATGAGTACCAACAAATGTTATTACAAAACTCGATATTATAATATATTGCTAATTAACTTTAAAAATAACTAAATATTTGAATGATATAATTTTGGCAGTAAAGTCACGATTCATAAAGATTTCCAATAAACGATAATTTATTATAGGCATCCTATATTCCTATAGTATATAGTACCTAACGTACCTTTCTTGTAGTAATAACCTGCTCGTCTTATTAAAAACATATGACAATTTATTATAAATCTGATTTTAAATTCTCGCACAAAATTGACAACATTTGGCTCAATTATAAACACACAAGTATAGTTTTACTTTCAGTATTTCATAATTCTAGAGTTTAATAAGGGAATTAAGTACAAACAGAAAATAATAAGGAGTAAGTTTAAAAATTCGTGGGGATTATGCGAAGTCCATCACAAAATATTACAGAAGTATCTGTATAAACAAGATACTTAGGTAGGAATGTAAAAGCAAAAACATTCTAATTATACAGGATTGGAGTCGTGTTTAACCAACATTTTAAGTACCTAAAACCTCTTGTGGATACAAAACACAGCTTACAGTATTATATTAGAAATATTTTTTACCACATGTTACAAAATTATGAAAAACTGTTTGTGGAACCCTAAATAATTGAGCACGAGGGTGACTTTTATACAAAATAAAATTTGATTACATATCATAATAATATAATGCCCTGGTTTGAGGGTGAATAGGATTGTCATAGTCTGCATATTATTTATTTTAAACAAGGTCAAGGGTAGAAAGGTTAATGGGTACAAATTTAAGGAATTTAATTATTATGTTGATCAATATTGATCACCTTACGTTTGTTTGTATGAAACGTGTATTACAAAGTTCACCAAAGTTGAAGAAATTAAATCGAATAAAACTACATGAATATTAAAAAAAATATATCTGCATGATTAGGTATAAATCTCTTTAATTTAATTTTAAATTTTAAATTGTATCATTAATATTTTAATGCACAAATTCTCACTTATGTTACCTAACCTTTTTTATTTATCTAGCAGGAATCCCGAATGTGTTCGAAATGGCTACTGGTTAAAAATACTTGAATATTTTATTACTAATATAAACTCGATTAAAAATGAAAGATGTCAATATATATTCTAATAAAATCTATAAAAACCAATTTATACGTTATGAATTTTATCACAAAGAACAAATTGTATTTCTTATTTTTATCGTTAAGTGGAAAATGATAATATTCTATAGACAGCATCCTTTTGAATCATTTAATTACATTTTTGATATAGAAAAACACAACTTTGGTGCAAAATGAATCGTATTAATCTAATCGAATTGTTATAAATTGCACTATTCCAAAATACAAAGGGTAAATCATTTGGTAGGAACTTCCAAAATGTCTAATGATGAAAAAAAGGAATATTATTAAACCCATGGGATTTTACAAAATAAAATACTATTGTGAAGCATAATGAAATAAAAACTAATTTACCATGCAGATGACAGCTATTTTTCAATACAAATTAATTAAATTTTATTATATTTAATTGACAATTATCAATAAAAAGTTAGTCTTGTTTAATAATATGTTTATTGTATTTTCATAAAAGTGTACTTAAATTAAGATAACAGAAAACGGGTAAAACGTAGGAATACATAATATTTGACATACATTATTAAATTAATTATTATTAATAATTTAGAAATTTAAAATAATTGCATGACAAACCTAAAAATAGTCATTACTTGACTAATACGGGTTATGTTAATGTCTAGTGTAATAAATATATTTGTATTTTATTATTATTATTAATATTTAAACATACCCTCGGCAGTAGTTGTAATGGCCATTGAAAGTGATTCACAGATATTTATTTACAAATGAATTACAGTATATTATAATATTTCCTTTTAAAAATACACACATTATATGATAAACACGATAAAATTATCGGTTAATAGGTATTTTGTGCATATATACAACTGTAGTTTGTTGTGTAAATTGGCAACGGTAATAAGGTTTAATGTTTGATGTGGTGGCGTCGGAAACATAGTCGGTGTTCTGATTGAGTCAATGATTCCAATAGCTTTGAATTTTCGTCTGAGAACGTTTCAGAGAGCGTATTTACGGCAATCCATGAAATATATTATGTTTGAACATCGCAGGCCGTGCACACTGGGGAGTCCTCTTTGGCCATTAAGAACCTATATAATAATATTATTTTGTGGTCAATATTCTAAGTATTGTGTTGTGATAATCACTTGAAACTTTCGGGACAACTCACGAGGGAAGGATCAATATGTAGTGCCGCAGCTAGAGGTTAGTCACATGGGTGATCGATAAGGGCGCAGAAATGTTTAGGGCACCAAACCCAATCAACCGACAATTATAGTAAACATTTTCTTGTGAACACATATTATATAGGTAGCGTTTATTTTTCAAATCGTGCACGTAAATGAAATTGTAATAAATCCATATTTACGTACGATTCAGAAAAACCATGATCATCGTGAATTTGTGAAACTTGAGAATTTTGTAGTATTGCCATAATATGCAAATGTAATATACCGGCAGAATTATAATCGAATATATACTGTGATAAGCATACAGAGTAGGTATAATTAATTACCCATACAATATTCTCATGACGTGTCTATCGGTAATACACAGGGGTCAAAATACTATGTCTTGTAAATTCGTATAGAAATATAGCTACCTAATTGATATTTTGTACCTACGATTCCACGAAGTTTTGTGAAATGGCATTACCGGTTTGTTGCCATGTGTGTGTATATTTATTTACATTAAGTTTAGTTTAGTTATATCTCTGAGTGTAACGATTAGGGAAAGAGGTTATTAATTGTGTATCTAATTGCATTTTCTGCTGCCTGGTCTGTCAGTAATCGCGGGAGCCTAGAATATTTATCATTTTAAATCATAATTTTGGAAATCATTAGCAGAGTATTTAATTTATACAACTAGGGTATATCTAACGGGTTGTATATACAATTGATATTGTTTGTTACATTGCGAGGTATGTCTTATGATGTATAATAAGTTAAAGTGATTTTATGAAATCTAAAGTAATTGAACAGGAGTTTGATGTTTTATAAAATAAATAATAATACGTATATATACAATATACATTATACACATTACTATAAGTCATATTATAAATATATAATATCTAATAGTATATTCCTTCGACGTATATCATGTTTATTGTTTGTTAAATTGTTTATGATGTTTTTTATTTCTCAAAATATCGTTTGTGTATATGTAACTATAGTCGTATTTTAACTAAACATTGTTGACAGCTTATTATATTTAATAACCGAAAATTCTAATATAGTAAGTTAAAGTTAATTATTGAGATAATTTAAAGACCTAACTACATTTCGTTAGTTCAAATATAATATTGTTTCTCCTAATATTACATAAATAATTTTGTTATGCATTAATAAATATATATATGTGGGTCATACGATAATGTTGTGTTTGCTATTTAGCTTTGATTATACTAAAAGTTGTTTGCATAACAAATTATTAGTTTTAAGTGAATTCAGTATTTAAATAATATGGAATTTTGGATTACTCGAGATCAATTTATTGACTATAAAGTTGGCAATGTCTTTCGGTGTCCTTAAATCCTCAAACAATTATTTTTTTTATAATATATCAATAATATATATTATGTTGATGTTAATTTATAATCTTTTACTGAACTAACAATTATATTAATTGCATTGTTACAATGTACTGTTATTATATTAAAATATACAGTAATAATTGAATAATTGTATCGGTTTTAAGTACCATATGTAGGCCTTAGGTGTATACATCTTGAATTATGAAATTTAGAAAACACTTAAAAATTTATATTTTTAACGTTGTATAAATTGTTTATATAGTTAAAGTTATGAATTTTGTACAATAGTATATGTTTTGACATTTTTAATATTAATTTAAGGTTTTTTAAATAATACGTGTGAAACTTTTTGTTCTGTTTATAAATTGTATTTCATTTATAGAAAAAAGAACTAAATATTGAGAAACACTAATAATCTATAGATACATCTAAATAACTTTTATCGAGTTTATAATTTCCATTATATAAAAACATTCAAATATTTTACCTTACTTCGTGTATATACTATAATATAATAATATGCATTACGTTTATTTTCAAAATATAGACCATACCCAGCCATAAAGAAGAAATGAAACAAGAAATGTATGGTCTGCAGTTTAATGTTTTTGCCCGTGTAATGTCCTAAGACCTAACCTAAATATAATAATATTTATATTACCATTTTAGTAAAAGTTTGAAAAATTATAAATTTGTGACACAGCTGAACAGAATCTGGTCATTTCGCTAAAATATTCTGTTGGTATTAATTTTCAATATATCATAAAAAAAAAGTATTTAAATACTAAAATAAAATTAAAAAAGTGTTGGTGGAACATGATAGATTTCGCATTGTTTTGTAAAAAAAACCCTAATCCGTTCGTATGAATAAGTAATTTTTTTTAGAATTGACGTATTGTAAATGATACATTTTTAGATCGATTATAATGTTTGAATAGACATCATATCCCACTGCCAGACCCTGCCCAGGATATGATGTCTCTATAAAATAATATTTCAGTGTTATTAATGTTACGGTCACATTTTGTATTTATAACAAACAACAATTTACGGTAAAATAAAGCTTACAGTTTTGGTTCTGCATAATTGGTTGATAACAATATTATAACGGGAATTTTAAACAATCAAAATATGAGCACTGAGAAATAGAAATCAAATGCCGTGATAAATGGGTTATATAACAAATGTTGTTTAAATAACAGAATGTACTCGTTAGTTGACGGAATGTAAAAGTAAAAATCATTTTAATTGCAACTAAATTATTGAATTTAAAAATAAGTGCTAGTTATTTCCATGTAATTGTATAAAATAAAAACGACGTAGTAAACAAGAACTATTTTGATATAACTATTGGATTGCTAATAATTTGATATGAGCTCGACATTGTTGTTTCAAACTTTAAATTGTATGATACAATTTCACTATAACAATATATTTTTTATTTTCGTGAACACTGAGAACTGAGGACACAACTTTTGGTTGTGTGAAATGTAAATATTCTTAGTTTCATGTTTAACAGATGGGATGAATCCATTGAAGGCATTTAGGCATGTATAATAATTCTTGAAATGTATGAATTTTAAAATATGAATAAAATCGTAGGGTTTTCTGTTCAAAACTAGAAATGAAACATATCAATTTCCTTTACAACAAAGTGATAGAGGAATTTATTACTAACTAATAAATAATATTATATATATATATATAAAAAATATTTTCCGTTTGAAACCCAAATATCAGGTAGGTAGTGTTACAGATCGGTACAAATAAAAATTTCTATTTGACATAAATAAGTATTCAATGAATTTCTTTTCATTTTACAATTGATAAAATAATAGGAATAATATTAATAATATTATAAGAACTGATGATACTTCTTGGTGAACATTTTGTTTATAATAATCATTATATAATATGTGATGTGATGTATAGAGTGCTTGGATGGTTGTAGTTTTTTTATGATTTATTATAGAACATATTTTATAAAGTACTAATCGTTTATAATGATACCAGTTTTAGTGACAAACCGGGTTTAATGACCTAAAATTAAACGTTCCAGCAAAAATCCTATACAACTTAATAATATGTCAATCTATATAGGGTATTATGACGTTCTTGTAATGACCGTACGGAAAATTACGTTTTTATCTTTAATGTCTAGGAAAACGCTGGTCACCCGTATATTGAATAAAATAATTGAATGTATATAATCGTGTCCGAGAGATAGGCAGATTCTTCAGCAAAAATACAATGAAGAACATAATTTTGATCGTTCGTCTCTTTGGATTCAAAGATTTATTTCAAGCCATAATATTGTATTCTTGTCTTTTGACAATTAGTGGAAAATCAATCGGCCAATACTGATGTCACATGAGATTAACTCGAAGATATAAGATTAAAATTACGTGAAGGATACACATCACCGATGGTCAGAATCATTTAAATGTACAAACAAAGGAGAACCAATTGTTAATTTTTTTTTTAAATTGCGAGTAGCGTTCTCGAAATTCCTTCAGATTTAAAAAAATATCATTACTTTGAATCCCCTCCTCTTTTAGGTACCTAATGACCCTATTGTACTGCAGGGCCTAAAATAAATGAAACTTCGTACTACACTATTTTATAATTTCACACAATTTAATATGAGTTCTCCCTCTCTAAAAATAAAATATAAGTTAAAATTTTTTTTTTTATTTATTTGAAAATTTAACATCCATAGCACCGTAGTAGTGTACTAGTGTAGTACTATACTAGATAATAATATATTATATTTCACTAGGTGGACCAGAATCAGAAAACATTAATTAATAATTTTATTTTGCTGATATTTCATTTATCACAAAATAAGTTTTACTACGGATCTATGGTATACATAATTGATAATAATATTATACTATTTTATTCTGTGATAATATCTTAGTTAGTTCATGGAATCATACAACCACTTACCACAGAGTAACAATAAAATAATAATATTTATAGCTTATAATTATAACATTGATTAAATATACATCATGCTATTATTAGTTTTTTCCCAATGGTATTATCAATGCATTTTATCACACACACACACACATGTAATTTATCAGTTAATATAACCATAGATTAAAATTAAAATTCAAAACTAAAAAAAAAATAAAAGTTAATAAAAACCAGTCACAAAGTCTAAATATAACACTAAAATAATCAACACACATTTTCATTTTGTACTGCACTATTCCGATTTCGTACTGCACTAACAGTGTCGTACTGCACACTATTTTAGGCCCTGTTGTACTGCAATTTCCTGCAATGGGTATAATTAATTGATTTATAGTCAAAATCACGAGCATTGATTTTTAGATTCGGCGTGGAGCGATGAATGTATTGATTTTACAATGATGTGTGTGTTTTTTTTTTATTTAACCATCTAATTTTGAATATATTTTGACTGTTTTTAAGCTTTTTATGGACCATTTCAATTTTCAATTTTATTAGTTTTTTTTTATATAAATAGGTACCAATAAATTTTTATTTGTTGGGCCAAAAATAATGAAAATTTAATACAAAGCTCCTGATATATTGTTACAATAGCAATTGAAAAATATTAAAAATACATAGGCAAAAATTTTTTTTATAAGCATGTAAAGTTCGAACTTTGACAAATTTCATCAAAATCTCGAAAATTATCAATCATTGTAATTAAACAATTACAAAATGTTCAGTTTTATAACTAAGGATTGAAAATTTAAAACAAAGATTCTAATAAATAATACATACTAGGTATAATCAAAAAATCTAAAAAATATATACCTAAACACAGTTATTTTTTACAGACATTTTAAGTTCAAATTTGGACGAAATTACATATTAAAATCAATTTTAACGAGTAAAAGTATAATTTATATTATACTATTTTTCTAGCATCACTGATAATTTTATTATGATTAATATTAATTCAACTTAGCTGCTACCGTAAAATAACAATATCAATATAATTTCAAATATCCTAGACTGACATACCGTCTCCGCTCAGAATCGTTTTTCGTATACAATGATATTATATCATTGAATTCAAACTTAATACCATCCATTATACAGTGATCTACTGTACAACAGAGCGACATCCACT
>JANEHU010004780.1:0-127066 GCA_027563435.1 Nasonovia ribisnigri
ATATTGCTACTGACAGTAAAAGCTTATATTTTATTATGAATTCTCCCCTAATAATCACAGAGCAGCACATATTACATATATTTTTTACACAAAGTTTGAATATCCAAATAAGGACTTAGTCTCGGACTTATTACTGAAATATTCAACATGAATTTATAGTGATCCATTTTACGACTAAAAAACATTTTAAGATTCCGAGTGGACAGCAATTTTAGAGAAATATGAAAAATTGCAAAAAAAGTTGAAATTTACGACACACAGATCTTATAAAATTTGAATTTAATTATTTTTTTTAAATTCAGAAAACAGTTAGATATCCCATAATTCATAAATATATCAAATCTTGAATAAATGTTATTTTCAGCGGAAAATGTATAGTAGGTACGTAGGTAGGTATGCCGTGTATACCAATTCCAGTTTTATTATTTCGAAATTATTTATAAAATTGTTAATTAATATTTTATTTGAGTTGAAAATTTGTTGTAGTCTTTAAGTATTTTTATTTTAAGTACATAGTAAGTTTAAATATGTTGTAATCATAATGATCATTTTTACGAATTATGTCGATTTTTTTTATATATTGCATTTTCAAATATCAATTTTATTATACGTTTACACTGTATTGAAAATAACTCTAAATTTTTTTAAATGAGCTAATACATTTTAAATATAATAAAATTGAATATCTTGACAATATTTGAATTCAAAACATAAATCAATTAAATTAAATATTTTTGAAAATATATTTAAATAAAAGAATATTAATGCATTTCAATTTCATAGGGAAAATCGAATAATAATTCGTTTCAAATTCCAATAAGGCGGATTCCATTTAAAGTAAATTAATCAAATATTGGTAATTTGTAATTTATTAATTGTAGTATAATTGTAACTATTAAGTAATAATTAAGAAAAATGTATCAAAATTTGAAACTGCATTACACATTTCATGCTATGTACGGTGTACCTATAGACTACAGTGATCCTGTTTTACTATTGAGATAATATATTTTTTACCCTTAAAAGAACACGGCACAAATAGAATATTATTATATATTGTTCCTGTAGTTTGCACACAAAAATTATAGTTAATCTGCAAATTGTGATTATCGTAGATTTTTTTATGGTAATTATAAATTACAATAATTCAATAATTGAAAATACGAAAATACATTATTTTGTATAGCATTTGAACAATGTCCATAAATAAAATACCAATACAAATATTAAGTAGAAACTGATTTCGGTTGTTATTCTGAAATACCGAACAATACTATTTGCATAATCTAATAAATAATAATATATCATACAAAAATATAAAGTTAAGTATTTTGGAAAGCAAAACTGTGAGTTTAAAAAAAAATTATTAAATTTTTAAAAGTTAAAGGTCATTTAAAAATGTTGAAAATGTCGCTATTTCTAAATGATATAATGAGCGTTATATTGGGAATAATGGAAAAAATGCACAGTCTTGCCTTTAGAAATAATGACAAAATTCAATTTTATAATAGGTATTTTTACTTTAGAACCAAAATTGAGCGAGTTCTACTCAGATTGCGTAAACGCGTTTTGTCCATGTCGTACGTGTTATGTAAGACGGAGACAACACATGCGAGTGTGACGTCCTCTTAATTTTAAACCTACTTTTAGAATAATGATATGCCTAATTTAGTAAATAATATTACGCCTGTCATATTTTTAAGAACCAAGAACTTAAATAGTAAATAAATTGTATTTTTAATGGCTAGATCGCTAGAGACAATATATTACTGGTTTACCTAAATGCATTATAATTATTAATAACAATTAATACATAGATAACAGTTTAGGTACATGAAATACCTATAGGCTTTAACCGTGCTAATCTACTTTTTAGTAAAGAATAATTATTTTCTAATTTAATTATGTGACTTATTTCCTGGAAAAATATATACGGTCTATAGAAAAAACTAAAAAAATTATAAATCAAATATCACATTAAGAATATAATATACTAAACTACTTGATTTAATGTGCACTGTATACAAAACAATATCCCAATTTAATATTATCATAATTGTAGTGGGTTTACCTCTGAATTTATAATAAAACTAGAACTGGTGTAGGTACATCTTAGTTTCATACTTTCGTCGGAAGTAGTTCGGAGTCGAGATAACACCTAGATACTCGAGAGATACTGTTTATTATAATCGTCTACTGTCTAGTTACTAATCAATCGCCACTTGTGTCAGGGTGTAACTAAGTTTATTTGAACCTAACCATACAGCACCCTGATCTAGTGTTCAGTATGTCTGGTGTATTTGTACATAATATTGTACTTGTATTATACTGAATTATGTATACAGAGTGATCCATTTAAGTGTCTAAAATCATTATTTTAAATAATATAAACTATTTATTTTACATATTATGATGTCACTTCAAAACAACAGTTCTGGAAAAAAACTTATTTTTTTACTATTTTTATCATAATAATTTTTTCTAAACTTTTTTTAACGACACCATACATTTTTAATTTTATATCCCGAAGCAGAATATTTCAATATATAAAGATGAAATTTCGGACAGGTAGGTCATCAGTTATAAAATAAAATAAATACAAAATATAATTTTTTAAGAAATTCTGTTTTGATGACATCTATTTTATCTTGATAATATTAGGTGAAACAATATTTTCAAAAAAGTTAAAACTTTTCGAAATAATGAGAGTATACACTTGAATGGATCATCTGGTATAACTAAAAAGAAAAAAGTGTAAAATTGAAAGTTAATTTGAGTGTCTAAGAATATTGTTATACCAGCTGCAACCTCCGAGTACAAACTATATAGGTAGTTACTAAGAATGAGACTTACGAGTATTCAATGATATATATGAATCCACAGTATAGGTTCGGTAAAATATTAAAAAGCTTTAATCAAGTCACTTATAAGTGAATTATATATAATATTATTCAATCATGAGTTACCTAATACTAAATCAATAATAAAAAAACAATATTATAAACTGCGATAAAGGTCACGGTGACTGGGAGATAATTGGATCGTCCATTATTAATATAAATGATAGCAAGACGCAAGCGACGGAAAATAAAACAAAACTATAAAAAAATACCGAGGAACTTAATCTAATGTAAGGGGATTTCGAGAGTACCTGATCAATTAGTTCACTGTAATGGGTATGTAAGTTGTAATGATAAATATTCAGATGCTGTCGCATGAAACAATTATTGGTTTGCTCTATCAAAAAAATAAAAACGCTACGGCGCATAGAAATTTTCTTCCGTATGCGTTGCGAAATTTTGGCAATTCTACTATTAAGAGGACGTGATACCCGCATGTGTTCTCACCGTCTTACAAGTGCGTAACATAACAAATTGTACGCTCAGAAGAATACGTGTAGCTCCGTTCGTTTAAAAATGATAGTGAATTGACCTCTCATAAAATTTAAAGGTAAAATTATTATCAAGACAAACTCATGGGCTTTTTATTATATTTTAATTTTAAAGCGAGTTATGAGTATTTTAAGATGTACAGCCAATTTACAATTTTAAAATACTCATAACCCGCTTTAAAATTAAAATATAATAAAAAGCATATGAGGTTGTCTAGATTATAATCTGGCCTTTAAATTTTATAAGAGGTCAATTCATTATAATTTTTAAGTGAACAGAGCTACACTTGTTCTTCTGAGCGTAAAATTTGCTATGTTACGTACTTGTAAGACGGAGACAACACATGCGGGTATCACGTCCTCTAAATACAGAGGTAGTATAGCCGTCCCACGCAAAACAGTTTTTTACTATGTCTTAAGAGTAAGACGGAAACAAAACAGCGGGTGAGCGTAAATGCACAATTTTTTCAAAATTTAAACTTCCAAAACTCATAAAAAATTTTTTTAATCTTAACAATTATAGTTAATAACAACCTATGAGGAATCTATTGTATTACATTTTCCAACCTGAGGTAGAGGTATGGATATAAAACATTAATCATTTTATGAATTTTTAACTACAAAATTATTTGAACATTTTTGCAATTTTGACGAATTTCATAAAAATTCTTAACTTCAGCGATTAAATAACAATATTGTGGCAATGTATTTTCGATATTTTAAACACAAACAATTTAGGAGGAACCTATTGCATCAATAAATGAAGGCATTTTGCTGAGCAAAGAATTTTATTGACATCATTTTATTTAAAAAAAAACTAAAAACAAATAATATGTCAAATGCCAAACACTCATCTAAGAATCAAACATTGTGAACATTTATAGAAAAAATTGATTTTGTCAAAAAGGTACTGGAAATTTTACGTAAAAATTCTCGTTGTTCTTATTTTTTTTTCTCTCGGTTATTGTGAAAAATATATTTAACCCTTAAAGTATTAGCTGCTTATATCTAATTTGCTTAGAAACCATCCCCCGAAGTTGAAAATCTAAGCATTTTTACTACCCCCTTAAAAGGTGACAGACAAAACACATGATTGTAAAATCAATATTTTCATATCCCCGCACAGAATCTAAAACGATTTGAGTCTAATCAACATTTGAACTTCAAATGCTTATAAAATAAAAATGTATTTTCGATATTTTTAATTGCTATAGCCTATAGGTAATAACAATTTATGAGGAACCTAAAACCTTATATTACAATTTTTTATTTTGTTGTGCGTGGGCCTAAAAGAGCAAACAAATATTTCGCGAACATTATTTAGTATATCGGTATTTAGTTTATCTGTTGATAGAGAGGAAGTATGTTATTCAATAATTATTATACGTTTTGTATAGGCACTATATAACCACTATAATTATATAAGTAATGCTCGTATCCAGTAATTATTTTTACAAAATGAATGATAATTTTTAAAAGAATTATCCATTAAAGTATAATATATCCTATTAGCTAAATAATAAATAAAATGAACATTTAACATTATTATGGTTTGATGAATTTAAATAGAAGTTTAAATCTTTTAAGAAACCATAAGTTCAATATCGATATAATATAAATCAATAATACCATAGTTTCAAGTTTGATAATAAATAGTAATAGTAACATAACCAATCATTTAAAATTACAACACGAAAAACCCTAAAAATAAAGTAAATGGAGTGTTGAATAAGCCAGAAGTAGGGCACCAGGTCAACTACCAGGCCTATCGATCCAATAAGGGTGCGTTATACAATGGAGTGGAAAAAGGGCAATGGATGATGCACTAGACTTTTCAAGACGACAAAAAAATAATGTACCACGTGTGTTAATTTAATTAAGCTTCTATAAAATAATAAAATATTTCTTAAAAAATGTATTTATTTTAAAAAACGATTTTTTTTAGAATATTGTAATTTTAGAAAATGTTTAAGAATATTAACTATTAAATTTGTAATATTTATGTAACAAAAATTGTATTGATACAGAGAAAAGCTTTTACGATTATGTGGTCGTATCTATCTAAAATATTAAATGCACACAAATTCGCGTACTCGATTTGATACTAATTACTTAGCTAACTTGAATTCTGTTTTTTTTCCCCAAAATACGTAAAGATAATATTATAAAATCTATAATATGTTTAAAAAAAATTAAATATATAAAATGCTATATTATCAGGAAGCATAGCACATGAAGCATATCACTTTAACGTAGATATAGTTTTAAAATAAATGTAAGTGATGAATAAAATTAAATAAAGAGTATCAAGATAAATACTCAACTTTGAATGACACAGATAAATAGTATTTTTGACATATTAATACAAATAAAAGGCAAAAAATTAAAAAATATGCGCCATAAAGTATAAAATCACTGAAACAAGAAAAATTTAATTGTGTGCGTTTTACTCATATAATATAAAATTAGATGTTGTTTTTTATTGGTTTTTGTCATTTTTATATACAGTAATGAAATAAACTAATTTTACTGAATCTACAGCAAACTTTAAATACCTAAGAAATACATTTAAAGGGCTTTTGACAAGGGAATTATGAGTTTTTAGAAATTCCTTAAAAGTTTATAAAAATAAAAATCATCACAATTAAAAAGTTATGATTAATGTTAGACTTATAATATATTAAACTAAAATATGTACCTATTAATAGATAAAAATTATGACTAGATACAGAAACACGGTTTTGGACACTCGCTTCGCTCACTCAAGAGTATGATAGTGATGAATTGTTATTTTTAATTTAAACACCAAAATAATTATCCGAGAAAATGATTCTGGTGTACCCTACCAATAACAGACGAAAAATAAATTAGTGGTCTTGTTTAGATTTTTTAAACGTTTTACCTTTTATACTATTTTCTTAAAAATGTCTGTACAATTTTAAAAATAATCTTTCTAAAACATGATTTGTGTGTACTTTTATAGTTTTATAACTATAAATATGCTGATTGTTAATCGAAAAAAATACAACAAAAGCACTGATCATCGTACAATCAGTATTACTCTGCTAACTGCTTAAGATTCATTTAATACATAATTCATAAATAGATAAATATTCCCACTTTAAATTTAATACAAATATTAAACTTTTTTTATGATATGGAAATGGTGTACCTATTCATTTTTAATTGAAGTTTTTTGAGTCATGACTATAACATTACTACATTAGGCACCTATGCAAAACCAGGAGTCAGGACATATTTAACACTCACTTTTGCTCACCTTTTTAATATACTAACTGCCTGTAAGTAATTCTAACTGCTGGGAAAGAATCTACTTATCAAAGTAATCAAAGCTGTTATACAGGTAGTTTTTTTTATTTATTATGGACTTAGCTAGATCTAATTGCGGGGGCTAATTTATACCATATTATTAACAAAATGAAAAGGACTTTCTACATCTATACTAATAGTATAAAAAGGAAACATTTGTATGTTCATAACAAATAAACTCAAAATTTACTGGACAGACTTCAAAAATTCTTTCATCATTAGAATGCTACATTATCCTTGAGTAATATAGGCTAATTTAAAAAGGATAAATTAGAGGTCCAACCTGGGGAGGTGGCCAAACAGTGATTTTGAGATTTACAATGGAAATTTTTGTTTATAAATGGTTGCTATTGGTTATAGGAGAAATAATAGGTAACTAGTATAAATTAATATTTTATTTGTACATTGGTTGTCATTGGGGTTAATCGGGCAGATCAAGCATGAATACAATCAAATTTTTGCACAATGTCTACTTGATAATATCAAGCATATTAGCAGCATATTATTCTGTCGCAAATTGTCTGCGATCCAACGTAGTCGGATTGCCTATCGGGGTTGAGTTGTTCTTACTGCAGCGAGTTACTTCCAAAAGAAGTTGAACAATCACAATATTTTTAAGAGTTGACATTTTTACAGGCAATGAAGCGTGCGGGATCAGCTATATTATAATAAACTAGAAGAAATATTATGACACATACATTTTGTATAAATATAATTATTAAAAATAGACATTTTTGACCTGGACAACGTCTGGCAGGACAGCTAGTAAGGTATATGGACCAACGTCATAGGTACTACTATATTATTATCAATAGAAAGGGAATTAATCGGAATTAATTTAACCCTTACCACAAACATAATACTATATCATTGAATACAGTTTAATCATTTTAACAATGGTTTGTTAATATATGAAATATATCATAAACCACTAAAAAGATTTTGTTAACCATGGATAAAATTAGTGCAAATAGATAATAATTATTGTTCATAAAAAAATTCATGAAAATAAATTATAATTTATAATATCAAATATTATGATATATTATCTAATAATCTCGCTAATAATATATCATAATGTAATGAATAATGATAGGTACATAATATTAACATAAACTAAATAACAGCATTGAAACATGGAACATTCAGTATGCCAGAGGAAAAAGTAGATTTTTTTTTTTATTCATTTTATCTTGATCACTAACATAAACAATTGGAATTATGTGGGGACTGCTGAAAGGGTCGGTTTCATACTGTAATAGTCACAGCACCGCACAACAGTCTAATATTTAATATTATTTTGATGATGGAGGTACCTAAAATATTTTCATCGATATAATAATTAATTAAGCTTGCAATAATTTCATTCACAATTATTAAGTTTAAACTTATTTGAATCATCAAATGTACTAGTGCTAACAATTTTTTTAAAGGATTTTTAGATTTTACTAAATTTAATTTAATAAATAGGTATAATACTATTATTAAGATATCAAATACATTTACAATTATTCTTACAAACTATAATATTCACTAGAAGTTCTAATTCAACTAAGTAGGTAGGTACACGATAAGTGGTACGCGACACATGATTAAGTTTTGATAAATAACATTTATAACATTTTTATTTGTTATACCCATTTGTACCTTACCCAAGATAGGTAATGAAAACTTATCTAAATTAAGCTTGTTATTAGGTATATACGGGTATATAGGTGTTCTGTCATAGGTCACAATGTCTGTTACAATCGCAAAACACTGTCATATCGTGGCTAGTCTACACTATTTTTTGGGTTGGGTGCTCTTGATGGGTGGGATGTGCGGACACAGCCTGTTTTAATCAACCAAGCAGTTTACTCTCAACTTAAATAGAGTATACTGTACACAAGGAGTATCAACATAAATAATTATAAACAGATAGGTACCTACCTAAATATAATTTAGTATTAGGGACATTTGATAAGGAAGTAATTCATTAATTGAACAAAGTGTACAATAGAAGATTTCTAAGAAGTGTATGTTAATGGGTTAACATCTTAGAGTTCATAATGAGAAAAAGTACTAGCTATTGGGCACAAAGAATAATTTCTTAAAAACCTCTAAAACCATACCTAACTTAACAATTTCAGAATTAATGTTCTTGATTTGAATTTTTAAGTTACAGGCAGCCTATAGGTAAAATTATAGTGAGTCATTATTCATTATAACAATAGATATTAGAATAATACCTATAAATCTACTATTATTAACTTATAGACTCACTAACTTACATAAGTACCCAGGTTTTAAAATATAAATGTAACTTGTTAGATAGATAGGTAAATATCGATACAAGTTAGTTGGGTATACCAAAATAAGTAAAATTGAATCTTACCTTTGGAAATGTGGCATCAATTTGTCTTTGAAGAGCATTTCTTTCACTTTCTACTTCGGCCAGTTGTTTTTCAGTCTCATCGAGCCTGATTTGACTCTTGCTCAATGTATCCAAAAGTTTGTTACGTTCCTCAACAACAGTGTCCATAAACTCGTTGATGCGAACATCTTCGCCAGAAAACTGATGCCGCTGACCACCAATGTTGTCTTCAGTGATGGTCGGCATGACGTCGCACATCATGTTCCACATTTTGACGATATTTTATTTCACAGCCACGGTATATCAACTATACATTGAAGGCCATTTCATCGAATAATCCGTTATTCTGAAACGAAAAACAATCACGACGTCAAGGCATCGACGGCGAACGGACACGCACAAGACAGGTATGGGTAGTTATGGGCACGGCACCACTACACAACGTCAACGAGTATATTTTCTACAATCGGTCTACTCTAACTACCGATATCGGACCGACGAACGATGGCGCAAACGACGAGGAACCGACGGACGACGGAACGTTTCGGGCGAAAAAACATCGGAGCATCGCACACGGTTTCATCGGGGATCGGCGTTCCGTTCGAAACGAGCGATCGATTTTCGGAGCTCGAGATATCGCTACGTTAGGTTTTATCAATCGAAACTGCTTTATCACGGTCGGCCCGAGAGCTGCTGCCGAGCATGCCGCGGAAATAGTATAAATATCGAAGGTGAAAATGACCGTAGTGTACCCGTGGTGCTAGTGTCTTGTGATTTCGTATCTTTCTGCGATGGGCGTTGTTGTGTGATATACGTCGAGTATACGACTATACGAGGGCAAGTCAACGACGGCGTGCCGAGACGTGCTCAGAAAATCATATATATATATATATATATGTTATATTATGTATAATATTATAATATGATCCTACGACGTGCGACGTTCGGGGCGTCCCCCTCCCTTCCACACGAGCACCGAAAGATAGCACGGAATCGACACACGAGAAAAGATTAAAGCGGCCTTATCATCACCGCAAAAAAATGGGACTCGGCGCCGCGGCGGCCAAAGCGAGTCGTTCCGTTCCTCGGTCCTCGACTTTTCATCCTCGCGTCTTCTTCTTATCTGTAAAACGTGTTTACTTACGTGGGCGAGAGGAATTTTAAACGCAATACGGACGTCCGACGAATCGTCGACGGTGGGGACGCCCGCGCGATATCTGTTTTCAGGAATTTAGGCGGGCGATCGACGCAGGCATGACGTCGGGGCGGCGGAGCCTGAAAAGTTCAACGGGCTACTTCGAGACGCGGCTGCGGACATAGCTGGCCGACTCTGCGGCACCGGCTGACGAGAGACGAATCTGAACGGATTTCGAAAGCACGACTGTTTCCCTTCAGACGCGTGCCTACCGAATTCCGCGAGCGAACATTATTTGGACCTGGTGAAAGTTTCGGCCATGTTTGCGGTTCGATTGGGGGTGCGTTTCATGGAAGAAATGCGTCGCGGGCGCGGCTGTTTCCATGACGCTCTCGGGTTGACACTGCGCCCAAGCACGGACGGTGACGGCCGCGGTAGTGACTCGCGGTGGCCTTGTCGCGGCGCCCGTCCGTCTGACGGACTACGGTTAACATTACGAATTAAAATTTAAGATGCCCGCCATGCGAATTCCCGCGCCGTCCGTCCGTCGTCGTCATATTTTTATAATATAGACGTAGACTGCCGAGCCGTACTGCGCTTTGAGGGGAGGAGTGGCAGAATAAGTTGAAAGTGCCGGAGTTCCCACAAATTTAAGGAGCACAAAATCTAAAGATACAATAAAATATATTTTGTCGTATTTTTGGTGGAATAAAAGACATTACATCAAGTAGTCAGTGGCGTAGCCGAGGTGGGGCCTATGGGCGGAGGGCCCCACCCCATTGGAATTGTTTATTCGGGATGTTCTAATTACGGTTATATAACCTATATAGGTAATAAAATAACATAGTAGTCAAATAGCCCCCCGCCCCCACGGCAAGCGTTGAGACTTATCTAGATAAAAAATTACTCATCTATTGTCTTCTCTAGATAACTATCGTGACATTTATCTATTGGTTAACTTAATCAATTCATATTCATGCGAGTAATACTCTTTTTTTTTACTGAAATGTATTGTTCTATCAGAACACTATCCAATATTAGTACCTATATAATATTACCATATTACTGTACGTACCTATTAACTATTAATTACTTTATATTCACGTAGGTAAAGAAGTAAATTTGTTATTTAAATATAATACAAATTAGTTTTATCTACCATATTATCTAGATAAAAGTTAGATTATCTTTACCTAATCTATAAGTAGGTAAAATATATTTATCTATGTCTGTATCTAGATTTATTTATATACAATTACCTATCGGTCTCTGTCTAGATGAAATTCTCGGTATCTGTTCTCAACACCGCCCCCTCTTGATTGAGCTATTAATAGCTACACTACTACAGGAAGAAATACTGTATAGGGGCTGTATAATTTTCATATACCTATATTTTCTTGGACCAAAGCACCCCTAAGATTTTATAGTATATTAGTATATAATATTAATACTATCAATTTATAGTATGACGGTATTTTTCGTAGTATTAGAAAATAAATTTTTGCTCATAATTTTTTTGATGTTAAGTTATTAGGAACTGATTGGGTTTCCATGTTGATATTAGCAATTTAAATAATTACAGAATTTAGATTGAGAGCTGCAGTGGTCGGGGCTCATATACAAAACGTTCATGTTGAGATTTATTCGACAGTGTTTTTCGCAGTGCTATAGTTTACCCCATGAGTAAGGTTTTATTATAAAATCTGGACGTGTCCAAATAAATTATAATATTACTACATCTTTAGCGTACAAAGAATACTATTTTTCAGGTAAATTAAAATATTGTTTAGTTTTTTACTACAAAATGTAAATTTCTGTACGAAAAATAATAATTTTAACACCAAGCCATATTTTCAGCTTTATTAATTGCCCATCCAAAGACAAAAATCCTACTAAAAAATATCTTAGATAGTTAGATAAACTATATAATGAAAATAGATTGATATCCTGTAACTTTTAGAATACGACATGCGGATAGTGGATTGCAAAGAATGAATTTATATTTTATTGTTACATGGCTCACCTAATTACTTTTATAATCTGCAATTTGCCATAATTTTTTTTCTGTTAGTAAAATACGCCTAGACGTTTTATGTACATACATGCCTGCCATAATCTCTTTAGATAGAAAATATTATCTAGATATTTATTTTGAAGAGGTAGTAATTTTTCGATTTCATATATTGTAGTTTCTCCAAGAATAAGGAAAAACTACTGTATAATTGCGATAAATGTCAAAGAAATCGCAACAGATGTGGGTTTAACTGTGCTCAAACCCGTTTTTTGAAAACTGCAATGATTTACAACTGCTTTCCAATTCATAATTTCTATGCACCTCTCGTCACTTCTTTTTCTATGACACTGCGCCATAGCGTTCCACTAATTTCCGTGATATTTTACGATGCCGTACGATATTTGTAGTTTGGAAATATGTTTAATCGGTGTCCTTTGCATGTTTCGATAAATATTAAAAATATAGTATACTTTTCCAATATATATCGGATCACCCTACGCCAGTGGCGGTCAAATGATTTTGTCAAGGGGGGATTGTTAAAAATATAAACTTATAGTTATCAGCTCTTAAACATTGAAAAAAAGGTCATGAGTGGATCTACCCCCTCATCCTTCCAGTTTGACTACAACTGTCATTTACCCATTATAATACATTTTTTTATTTTACCACAATAATTATACATTTGCAATACACAACGCCATCTACGTGGTGTAGATTTGATATCATTTTGTATCATGATTGTACGTCTTGTATAGGCAACTTATCGTACACATTTTTATCAATGTCTAGGTCAGTAATATCACCTTAGAATCATATACTATACTTATTATGATCTAAGAATATTACACATACAGACATACTATATTATAGGTCCGAACTTGGCAGTCAGAGTGCACTTTTAATCTTAATGTTCAATAGGTATCCTTAATTTAATACTGAATACTAAAAAAAGTAAACACTTAAGAACCAAAAAGTTCTTATAGTTAAAACGAAATACAGTGTTCAACTTTGATTACCAAAATGTCCTACCAAAATCATTATCTAATTGACTTTTATAATTTATAGGATTTAATTAAAAATATTTGTTTAGAAAACGGTTAAAACAACCAAAAACCACGCTATTTTGTGTTTCAGTAGGTACCTGAAAACATGATGCAAGTCCAGTCGTAAGTATGCTACATTTGTCACTGTTACCTATATATATCATGAAATCACATCAATATCTATTCTAAATCCTAAGTACTACTCAAGATTCAGTTTCATTTGATCTACCCGGACATTATACACACTCAGTAAACTGTATTCGTATCAGGTAGGTACAATACTTAACTCTAATCAGTGTATGAAAAATGTGATTAGAAAGTTGAGGTAACCAATATGGCTACATGTGTACCGATCTAGTTATAACTTTGTACTACAACACTCATTACGCATGGATTATTTATTATTATTTTATTGGATAAAATATATTCTTATTGGAAAAAGGTGGAGTTGATGGCATCTCGCGAGTTATACGGAACACCTTATGTACATATTTAATTTAGACCAAAAATAAATTTTTGTTAAACCTACAATACATTTATCGCAATCATTTTATCGAATATAAAATAATGGTTAATACTAAATTTATATAATTTCATATTTTTTTATTTCCATAAAATGTCCTAGATATTAAGCCCAATTGAAATAAAAATTCTTACCTGCCATTAATATTTATTGTCCGTTGTTTCGTTTCAATCCACTGGTAATTATTGATTTAATGATGACATATACAAAATATATAAACACATCATATAGGTACTCGACTTTTATCTCAGTAGATAATTCAAATATTTATAATTGTATATCATACTTTTGTTTAAAATATAAATTTCTATAACCCTATGTGTAGCATAATAAAATGCACAAAGCGTGCATTGCCTGAAAAATAAAAGAATACGCCATACAACTATACAAGTAACACCAATTAAAAAAGAATAACACAATGTACATAATAATTTAATTTTTAATGGATTATATAATAATATAATTGATTCCTTATGCGGTAATTATATTTTATAAATACCGTTTTGTATCGGATATAAACAAAAGTTATAATATAAAGGTCTATTATAATATAGAATAAATAGTATAAATCGTATAGAAAAAAAGAAGAAGAAAAATAAATAATTATGATTTTTATTGAGTCGGTAAAAAATATATTTTATTCAAATGATACGTGTGTCGTGTCAGTTTATGGTCGTTATCGTTCTTTTATACATTTTTTACCTCACTCAATAAATTATCCTATAATTATTACATTTCGATGGTGAATGTATCAAAGTTCATCACGATTATAAATAATTTATTACACTATGGTTTTTTTTTTTTTTTTTTTTTTGGTGTTCTACTGAAAACGATGTGCCAAATGAGCATTACAAAAAGAAATTACATTAGAAAAAGTGTAGGGCATGCGGTGGTATATTGAAGCTGTTTACAGCGTGTTTCAGAGGTTATGATATTTCGTATATATGTAAGTGTGAAATTGTTTTTTTATTGGACATATTTCATTAATAATCCTCGGATAAAAGCTGTAGATAATCTCATGTCAAAAATATATTTAGAGAAGAAAAAACATATCCATGTTTAAGAAAGAAAAAATATCGTACGTTGTCGATAAAGATGTAATTACTAGGTACTTGTCTACTTTCGAAATTATATTTGTGGTTTTTTTTCTCTCTTCTTTGCGGTGATACTGAGACGAATTTCGCGTCGAACACATAAAATATAAAATTAAAATAATACGTTTTAATGTCTATGTGTAAAATGCACACTTATAGGTATACCTGAAACACCCTGTGAATTATTATTTATCGCTCATTAAGTGTTATATTATGAAACGGGAGTATAAAAATGTAATATTTGTACTACTACAATGATGATGCGTGTATACCTTAAACGATGTATAAGAATGAATATTATTAAAAATGTTATGATAGTAATAAAGTTTTAAAGAAAACTCTGGTACCTACCTATAGTAAAATATTGTAAACGTCGTATGGGAGGCGCATTAGGCGCTGCAGTAAAATACCTACTCGGCGTGTCGGTAATATGTAACCTATACATCACGTATTTATGATGGACAAGTATTATAAATGTATTATATATTTGTCCGTATATTATATTAATTGAATCTCGGAGTCGGGCCGTAAAAAGTTACTTAGAATAAGTTAAGATTAAAATGTAATAATAATTATTATGAAAAAGTCGTACGCCTTAATAATGCGCGATGATAAACAAGCAAAACGGTGGTCTAAACAGGGTAAAAAATTGCTTTGTTAAAAAAAAAAAAAAACATGACGTATTATAATGGCTCATTGGGCACGCGTTGTTAAGACAAATGATATATTCAACACATATTTATAATGATATATTTTTAATGTAATACATTTTGTATAACTATAGATAATATTAATAGTAATAATAATAATAATAATAATAAATATTTGATATTAAAAAGATATGTTTAAAGTTGTACATGATATGATATGTATAGTGTTAGCTTTATTTTTGATATGTATTGTGTGATTCAAAACCGAATGTATACGATTAAAATGGTATAATGTTATAATATAATATAGTTCGTTTTAATTGACCGAAAATAATTAGGGAAGTTATGTCCGGAGTACCGTGGAATTCGTGACGAAGGGAGTGGACGAAATTATAATTTTTTTTTCTGAAATCTTGGATGGATATTCGTATATAGGTAGGTAATATAAATAGGAATAGAAAATTACAGAGGATATTATAATTGTATACAAATCCGATATTTTTTTAGTAAATTAATCTAGAAAGCCTGTGTTGACTAGCTTTTCGAGGAAAAACTTCACATCGCCTAGTTCAGAGTCTTTGATGCCCAGGCTCTTTAACATGCCAATGTCACCGTTCTCGACGGCGATGAACACCGAACGCAAATGCTCCAAGTCAGATCTCATTAGATGGAGAGCAGCGCCGAAGTCCTCGATTGTTTGTGATTCTGTAAGCATAATAATATACGCATTACAAATTTATAGATAAATTAAATATTACCGTTCTGATTAAATATTTAATTTTAATTTCGATATAAAAGAACAGGTCGTTCAATATGTAACAAACTGGTTAAGGTACCTATTAGTTATTACTATTGTGCTGTATATAATTGTACTAATGAAAATAATAATTAATAAATATAATAAATAGCATTATTTAACTATAATATTATTTATATAAAATAACCTGAAGTATCACCAGGAGTCTCGAGGTATAAAGGTAAATCGGTTAGCAAACGATTGAGGACACTTAAAATTCATAAAGAACTCACCGCTTACCTTTTAAAAATGAATACGATTGAGAACGAATTTAGGTGCCATGTCATTTAATTGGCTATCGAGCGATTCAGCACGTTTAATTTTTTTTAACAGACGATTTAAGTGTAACGAAAAATATGATAAAAATTATACTGTTGAAATAAGTTATAATAATTAATGTATGTAGGTAAATAAATAAATAAAATGTGTGATAAAAATATTCGAAGCCAGTCATGAATTATAATAATATAATCTTAATCTTATATAATATGTCTGTATAAATATGGATTATTAAATGTTAAGTTACATAATATATTATATATATTATATACATATTTATATATAGCTATTATAGTTATATATGCCAATTCCTGGATAGTGTTAGCTAACATAGTCATTCTAAATGTTTTTTCATACATTTACTGAATTTTTATCACGCATTATATTATTTATTTATATTGTTTAATATTTTGTCTTTTAATCATTCGGTACATAATTCTCTGTTTTACCTTGTCTTATAAGTCATTACTCTTAAAAGTAAATACTCCACCATATTTATACGGACATATTATATAAGATTAAGATTATATTATTATAATTCATGACTAGCTTCAAATATTTTTATCACACATTTGATTTCTACATGACTTAAAAATCATAGAGCAAAAATCAACTATAAAGCCAGTTTCCTAGGTCATCAAACTTTTTATATGCATTTTGAAATTAATTTTTGCTACTTATCAGCACCAAATATTATTATAAACTTTTTATTCGTTATTGATTTTAATATATTGTATGAACTATGAATTCCATATTAATCATAATAATATGAAAGTAGTATTAGTAACACTATCTTTGGCCAAATAAATGGGCCGTTAAAACGATATGTGCTACACCTAACCAAAAACCTTACGCATGCCCCTGATTAAAGATTTTATTCGTTAAATTGTTTTGAAATTATAAATACCTTACAAATATAAAGGTAACATGCGCCAGTGAGTTAATACGTTATAAATTATAATTTATAATATTTTCTTTGTACCTTCCTAAATAATATATGTTTTTGTATGTGTGACGCACTGACGACGCCAGGCTTTTTTTTTTATTGTAACCCGGGGCTTCGTATGCCAGTGGAATATAAAAAAAATTATCAAATTAATTTGATTATTCTTTTAATCGAATCTGGATGAAAGTTGAGAGCTGATAATATTTGGTCCGGAAGGTTGCATTTTATTTTAAAGTTTCAATTAGTGTACTAATGTGGCATTCAATTATAAAATTATGTTATACACTTTTACAGTTAGGCGAACTCCGCAATCCGCACGAACGAAGGCACATAGGTAGGTACCAGTTATTTTCTAACACTATATTATATTATAACCGATACAGTATTATTAACGAAAATAAATTTAAGTTGTCGGAGACCTTTAAATTGCCAAAGCCAAAATATAAGTTGTATATATACATATACCTTGTATAGTTGTATGTAGAGTACCTAACCATCTCTATTCAATTTATTGTCGATATATATGTGAATATGTGGTTGCAATTTTTTGAGCTCTTCTTCTATTCGAAGACCATGACCCGACAAATCGTTTTGATTTTTATATTTTGGTCGATCATTTTTGTATACCTACCTAATCTTCATAAACTATTGTACATCTGCAGTGCGACGGTGTAAGCTGTTTTACAATGGGTTTTTACTATTGGCCAAAACCTTTCCAGGTAGTAAAAATGTTATTGACTGCACCACTATACTTTATGGTGAATTGATCTTTGGTGGTACTATTCTATAAGAAATTCTCCATAAATATTTCATATAAAAATGTGAAAAAGTTTACTGGGAGCCGTGACCTTACAGGACTGCTCGGATCGATTGCAGACGGACGCGACGGTGCAAAAAAACTTTTTCTGCAATTTGTAATTCAAAATTCAGAAAATACACTTCTGACTTTTTTGTCATGACCTTATAAATGGTTTATCATTGACGTCAAATATAGTAATATATAATATAATAATAGTTTAATTACGGCATTGGCTTATAAGTTAATATAAGCTAAGCGATATGAATGCCCGGTATCAGATGGGTACCTATTTGTATCTGTGTACCCATGCTTTATAACATACATTATAAATAAGTTCAATATTATTTTTAAGTATTGATAATTAACCAAGTTTTATTTTGACTAGTGTCTAGTTTAGATTCAGTGATACATTAACAGTAAGTAATAATTATGAGTGCTGGCAAGTATTCAGATATACGGGTTTTAATTTTTAATTAACCACCAATTAAAGATGTCAAACTATTCAATTGTATAAACAATTTTTCTATAAACAAATTATATTTAACCAGAAACTTTAAATACTGCATATGAGCTAAGCTAAGTTTTAACACCTATCAGCTTTCATTTTGTAAGTAGTATAATGTTATTGAATTATGCTAAAATAAAAATAATTAATTATTACAATTTTATTTGATGCTATTTGTTCGTAACCGTATCAATTGTTTGCATTTAACCAGCTAAGTAGGTATCGACATTATGAATAACAGTATTTCGTAAGTTATACCATTGATTATATTGTTATATTATATTCGATTAATAATAATTGGGTTTTAATTTTAAAAAAATATAGATCTGAAAATTCAAACGTGATGATCGTCCGTATTTCAAAAATAAAGGAGTCCAAATTATTATGATGATCATTTCTTAGAAATCTAAATTTCTAAGATAATAATTTTGAGCATATTATCATCATATAAATTAGCATAATATCGAAGTTCTAAAAATATTTTCCCTCACAAGTAATAGATATAAATTATAATATACAATTTTATTCATTCGTAACTAAATCAACATTTCGTTAAATTGAATCGACTTTAGATTACATTTTTACGTACCAGAAAGAGTGATTGCAACTTTTTCGACGCCTCCTAATGGTTCCAATGCGTCTCTGGCTTTGCTGCCAAATAATTTTTCCAAGTAGTTTGGTCCATGACTAGCTAAAAGTGACTGTAAAAAACTTGCTGTTTCTTCAACCGGTGGTCGTTTAGCTGAAAATTATATAAAATTATATTATTGGAATATCCAAATAATATAAAACAATTTAATTCATTTTAATCATTTCAACTAACCAACCAAAATTTGTATTACTTTATATGCCTTAAACAATTACATTTTATTAAATAAAGTATTATGTTTGATTATGTTAAAACCTAAAAATAAACAATAATATTTTTTTTGATAATATTCATATTTTTGTCAATTTGAAATTCATTTTTTAAATTACCTATATAAATCGTCTAAATGGTATTAATGTTTTTTGATTTATATTGTAATCAGTTATCACTTATTACATAATTTTACTTACCGTGACCAAAAAAATAATTGACCTAAGCTATTAACTATAATATGAAACAGTGTTATACCAATAATCACTTACGTACTATATTACTGAAAGTATAAGGCAAGTTGCAGTATTTTCATGAAATCATTAATCATAAAAATAACTACTGAATTATGTAAATTTGTATTTGTCACGTAACGTATTAATGTATTGCATAGGTATTAAAATAATGTGTACATTTAACTCGCAAGTCATAATTTGTTAATTTTAAAAGAAAAAACTATTAATTATGTAAATACGACTTTGAACCAATTAACAATTTATTGATTTATTAATTGTTTTTTTGTTCCTAAAGTTATTGTATTGTTTAAACACTTTTGTGTAATTGGTATTTATTTATATTTTTTTTTTCAATTAAACATATTATTAAATAAAAATTATAGGTACCTACCTACATATTATATTCAAAAAAAAAATTTCAAATGGATGTCACCCAACATTTTTCAAGATATTGCTGATAGTTGTTCGAGGTTACTTACAATGTTAACTTTTTTTTTATGGTTATACTTTTTATTTTCAAAAATTACTAATAAATTTGAAAAATGTAATGGTAAAATGTTGTCCCGTCGGTCATATTTCACAGATATTAAAAGTTCTCTCAAACACTCATTTAGGTAGGTACCATAGTCCATAATATTAACTTAATTTATGATAACATTTGCTAAGTCAATCATACTAATAAGATATCCTTAAGTAGTATTTATAATTAAATAAACTTTTTAAGCCTTATGGTTACAGAGAAAATCTTACTACAATTGTAATTTATAATAAAAACAGTTTTACTCAACTAGTTCAAATTTCAGAATATAAAATGTAGTTGATAAAAAGTTAAAAATTTGAAATATTAAAAGTGTAACTTGTTATTATTTACTAGGGTTACCTATTCAAATAACAGTAAAATGTTAGTAGTAAAATAAGCATAAATAATAACTGTTGAATAGTAGACATTTTAGTAAATTAGATAACATTGAACACGATGCATATTACACATGCACGTACTTACAACATAGTCTCTATTGACCTCATTGAAATAGAAAGCTAATTTTGTTTGAATTAATTTAGAAATAAAACCAGTTGTACCTAAGTAAATATATACAGACATATTAGTGTATTAGAGTTCATACTAAAAGCAAGTGTGATGTGGAATTTAATTTAATTTACTAAGGGATCATAAATTATTTTGTCATGTTAATACTTACAGCTTTAATCATATTATAGGAGATTATTATAGGTTAATTACTATCCATTAAAGGATTAAGAAAGTTTGCAGTAATTGTTTATTATACTGTGAAATACGTTAGTAAATAGTTAATATTCGTGTTTCAACAAATACTATAAAACACGACATAAGTATATAAAATTAGCTTAAATATATAAAACGACAAAGAACTATCAACTAAATAGACGATCTAAGACAAACGTTTTGTACTGTGCTTAAAAAAAAATGTCAACATCGGAGTTTAGCTGTTCCAAATATACGTTAAGTAAATTTAAATAAGTGTTACCCGCAGTGCAAAGTCTGGCATCTTCATCATAACCATCTGGACAATCGGGTGCTCCGTCACATAAATATTGAATAGAAATACAAGCGCCGTTTCCAGGACATTTGAATGGTTCATATGGGTGGCATGGTTCTCCTAAAATGAATTAAAAAAATTCCAATTAATAAATCCATGTAATGCACTAATAATTTAGAATTAATTTTCAAACTGTTTAAAATAATCGATTTAAAATAATTATATTAGGCACCTATAAATTTATAGGTTATCAAAAATCAACTTCTTATTAAATGGTTACTCCTAATTGACAATATTGTATGCCTTTGATTTGATTTTCTTTAACCATCTAAGTATCTTATGATAATTTTCTCTTTGTTTTAAACTTTTAAAGTATAGCTATGCTGCATACTATTGCCACTTGTAGAAATTATGTGTAATTTATTATAAAAACGCATTACACACATAGAAATAAATGCAAGTTTCCAACAAACGGTTTAATATATTTTTTTTAAGACGATATCGATAACCTTTATTTATAAGTTATAATTCTTCCACTCCATGACAAGTTCGTCTCACATTATTGCATTATTGTGTGACTTGTGTATTGGGGTTTAAGTTATAAGTTATAACTGTATAACTACACTCGTACGATGTGCATCCCTCTCGGGTGTCACCACTTAATATTCCTATCACTATAATATCGTACAATAACAGCAGCCTCTCCCCGAAATGTATGAATTCACATAAATTAAAATGCTTTATCGTTTGATTACGTCCGATTTCCTACTTCTGGTTCTGAACAACAATATAATAATGTGCAGGTACTCACGAGCACTTACGGACGGCATTGTCATATTACCGGCTTGTCTATAAACGTGTCAAACTATCAAGTCGAAATCGACATTTTGTTGAATCCATTAATAGCGCACCCCCAGTGAACGCCACAGTGACTGCGAATTCGTTCGTTTTACAGCTTTAACCTGCTGCCGCGGTGCAATGATATATTTTCTAAATTCTATCGCCACACTCGATAAATCATTATTATTTGATCTTTTATGAGGAATAAATGTACTGAGGTATACGCCCATACCGACGTTAATAGCGTAAAATATACTTGAGTAACCTTAAGGTTTTTCATCCAAACCAAGACGATATAATGCAATAGGTAGGTGTTCTATGATACGATCGCAGGAGCGACGAGCTATTTGGAACTCATTCCGACGGAATTAAATAATTTATGAAAATACATATTTTATCCACCTTCCTGGAGACAAGCTAGAATGTCTTAGAATATTATTTTGTCATCTTGTTGTTCGAATTGCAAATATGTTATTGTGGTGTTATCGATATATCATAACATATATTAGGTAACGATAAAACACAATTTATTGTGATGCGCAACATAATTCATATACGAATTATTAATTTGGCGTTTTAGAAAATAAAAGAGAACAGTGTTCGGTGGAAAAAATTGCGTCCTTTAGATCAGTTGTAGTGACACTGATTGTACGGCAGTTATAATAATAATGTGCCATTCGAATCCGAATGTGTAGACATGAGTTTCATTCATATTATATAGGTAGTGCCTTATTCGTAAAGATTTGGTATTGTGAAAATAACGTCTGTTGTTTTAGGTGTATAATAATATGTTGTAATTCAATAGCGGGCGTTAACTAGGAACGAGGATTCAATGACGGTGTTGGTGGCGGCTTTCGTGTTAATTAATCGCCACAACGTTTGAAATTAAACTCGAGCGTCGATGACTTGTTGTGAAAGATAATCTAATACATTGCAAACGTGTATAGATATACGGGGATATTGTAAACATAGGTAATATACTGGTTTGCCACATTGCAGCTCAACGCTTGTTATAAATAATTAATAGTTGTTGAGGTTCTAGACTGCTCATGCAAACCACTTTATAGATGGGTGGGTACACCTAAACAATTTAATCGACTAATTAATTAATCATTAAACAATTGAAATTTAATATTTCCGTACACGATACCCAGGCTTAGGCGTATCGCAAACATACCAAAATAACCTTTAACATTAAAATAGATTATTATATTATATAGTTCATATTCTGGATGATTTGATAAAATACATTTAAAAATTATCAATAATAATGTATAAGCATTCTGTTTCGATAACATTTTTTACATTTTAAGTTACCTAGTTAGCCAAATAACCACTTCAAAAACTTTTGATCACATTTCAATATTAATTTATACTCTTAAAATATATCGATTTACCTCAATCAAAATCACTTTTTTGCGCCCTAAAGGGTTACTTTTAATTAAAAATGTAGAATATTTTGATAAATGTAGGTATAGTTTAATTATTGTTAGTTATAATTATGGTTGTAAAACTATCAAACTAAAATTTGTTTGAACGATAGCGAATTTTAATTTCATATTTTATATTTAAAGTGTCCGAATTACACCAAGTTTAGTACCTAGTTATGACTGACTAACTTCAAAAGTGATTATTCTATGGGTATTATTATTATTTGTACTTAGTGTATGTGATAAATCTGAAAATGCAATTTCATGTATATTTAATATTATGCCAAATTTAAATGTAGTCGATGCTTTACGGAGCTTTTGATTTTTATTATAACATCATTATATTGAATTGTTGATAGGTTTCCGTTCACAGGGGTAACTTTCGAAATACTGATAGCCAGTTAGAAACTTTTATTTTGAAGGAAATTCAATTAAAAAACATATTATAGACGCATAATATATCTGTAAACTGTATTCCAGATTCCTGTGAAATCAATTAATTAAAACCGAATGAACTGTCGACTATTCCAACACTAAAAAGTATAAACTAAACATTATTAATTAAATTCTTCGTAATAATGTATATAAAAATATGTGAATAATATTTTCAAATTTTTGTTATTTTCCAAAATTATTTAATTGATCTATTTTAATTGTTCTAGTTATTGTTTATTCATCATATTTAGTAAGTTTTTAACCAACAAATTATGCAAACGTTATACAATAAACTAAAAAGTTTGTTCATAATAATTTGATAAAATATTTAGGTGGATATAAAAATATAATTTTAAGAATTCGATTAATGTGGACTTTAGATACCCACTACCCAGGTAGCTGAATGTTTGTATCAGGATCACAGACATTTTTAACAAAATAACAATTTATTTCCCGTCACTAAAGATAATAACACGTATTATTTATGACCAGATAAGACACTTTATCTTTCTCAAATAATTTAGAATCGCATAAATATACAGTAAATATATATATTTATATATATACCTAAATATTATCATATAATTAAAACGATGAAAACATTAGTTCATTATTAAGTTTCTGTAAATCGTATTATTCATAATATTATACCTAGTATACGGTTATTATACCTATAGACTTATTAAATATACAATATACATACATATTTATTACTTGTATACCAATACTTTAATACCATAGCTTTATAAAGTATGGAGCAAGAAGCGCCCATCTTTCCGGTATGATAAAGATTAAAGTCCTTTGGTATTGCTGTAGGTATTTATAATCTCGCTAACAAATACTCAGTAATATCAAATGTAAATATATAGGTACGTTCTGTTTAACTATATAGGTAGCTAAAACCAAAATAAAATCGATCATTAAATAGAAAACAGTGTGTTTTGAAAAATATATTTACATACCTATCATACCTCATTTTCGATATGGTATGATAAGTTATTTTAATGTTTTATTTATATATTTATAATAAACGTACCTATCATGTGTAGGTACGTAAATAAACAAATATTTTTATTTTATTTATAAATTGTATAGAACCATGTTGAAATTTCATCAAGAGGTTAAGAAAATAAAAACTAAAACCATAAGTACATAACAGTTATATTAATTTATTAATTTTTTATAATATAAATATTAAAATCTCATCGTCAGCGTATTATGTTTAAAGCGGTATCTGAAACTCGTTCGAATGAACGTCATTAATAATGAATAAAGCCTATAGTGGTTTCTAAAAAAGCTTTTCGACTGGCTTTTTAGATTAAAATTAAAAATGTATACAAAACTGTGAAGAATAGTTTGATAATTGTTTTTGTGTTAAGTAAACTACTTTGTGATATCTGTAAAACAGTGGGCGTAATTACTAACAGTACTCAAATAATGTTTTAATAGTATTTATCAAACATTTTGTTTTTTATAAGTTAATTGGGTATACGTTGACATCTACTATCATAGATACAAAATAAAACGTAAGATATAGTAAATTTATCCACTACCTAATTAAATATTAGTTATTATTTGAACAGAATTATTGTTTATATTATATTTGTCATGTATACTTTAGATTTCAAATTTTAAATATTCTATATTTATTTATACATTTATTAGATTCTCATTTATAACGTATTAACAGTATATGTCTAAAGTGATGTGCATCATGTGCGTGTCAAGAACGACAAGAACGTAAACTAATATCAAGAGATCTGATGATGATCTTAATGCTCAACTTTGCTAATTATAGAATTTCTTTTAATATTAAGTTAATAATAATAAAAAATAACCATAAAACCATTTTGTTGCAAATAATCCATTATCTTAACCATTAGCAAACATCATATCAAGTCATATACCTGGCGAAAGCTACACTCAAGCGAAAATGACAACTGAAAACACTTTTTACAGCCAAACTTTTGCCATAACAACCTACTCGTGTACATGTACAAAATATAATATGGCTTACTTAAATAGTTTAATGTATTTTTAAAGAAATTAAAAATAGAAAAAGAAAATAAACAGTTTCGAGTGAGTTGAAGTTGACATATAGTGTTGTTTAAATATTATTCAGTCCACAATAATATATCATAGAAAATATTAGTAGCACTTTTCACTTTTGACCTTTTCCGCCCCACGTAAAGTGTGTTGTCAAAAAAAAAAACAGTATTGTTGTCAAAATCAATATATTATACGTCACCATATTTTATTATAGTATAATAAATACGTATTATGTTTGTAAATTCTGAGTTGACAATAGTGACGTGCCAATTATAGTAAGATTATTATAAGGTACCCAAATAAAGTAAAAATATTTATTCATTGAAGATTATATTATTTAATAGAAATTGTTCTCACTTTCGAGAAGCTTACAGAAACAAAAATTATCTTGAAAATAGATGGAAACAAAAATTACTTTTTCTGATATATATATAGTATATACATATAATAATATACCACCATGAACTCAAACAAATGAATTATACGAACTTTTGATGATGTAAGTTTAAAAATAAATCTATTGTAGCAATTTTAATGAATTTGAATATTCTTATATCATACCTACCTACTTCATGACCTGAAATATATTATAATTGTTGTTCTATAGTTCTCAAAATTTTTTCAATATAAATAATTCGTCGTATGAAATGATTAAAAGTATAAATTTTACGTTTAGTAAAAATCTGTAAAAAAATGATTATATAGTAATAGAAATACAATTTGTGAAATTTTAACTACCGAAAAATTACTATTTTCCAAGATAAATATTGATAATTTTGGTTTGTACAATAACTTAGATACCTATATAATATAAATTATGATGAATGCGACAAACGAATTAATTTTAATTCTTACTATTTTTCAATGTCGAAGTATAATAACCGCGGATATAAGATTTACCTACAATGGAACTTTTTGAATTCTGTTTTTATTTTATTAAATCCAATTAAATGTAGTTTTTGTTGAAAAAGAGTTGCTGCGCGGATGTCATAGGTGGTTGTTTTTTTGACGTCGGTGTCAAATTCCCATCGCACGGTCGGTAATAAAAAAAAAACAATAACAAATGAAAAATATTTTCACAATATTCCGATCATGTGCACATATACACGTTACGACATATTTTCTTTTAATCTAAAACGTGAAAATATCAGCTCAGGAATATAAATTCCCAGTTGCCATCGCGAGAATAAACTTTTTGATTGCCTATACGTCGTTGATATAGTACCTATAATAATATATCGATGTGAATCAGTATACAATATAAACATCCGGCGAGCTACAACAATAATAATGAAAAAATAAATTTTTTTTAAACGTTTCTGTACTTGCCTTGTACCTACGCGTAATTACGAAAATCCGGAGACACTCGCATTTCTGCGGAGCACATCACGAACACTTCCCGTTATTTCCGCCAATAATGTCCCAATAGGTGTCCCGCGGCAATAGTTTTCAACTCGATATGACTAGGTAATATCACTCTTCCACTTGTGTTTACACGAAAAACCGTTTTCCATTTTACGTATATATTATACATTTATATCATGATGGTATAATACAGTAGTAGTATATAGTTGCAGACTGCAGTGCCTTTACTCAGCCGCCGTCGGTCGTGCGCGAAATATACCACCGAACAATGCAACCACCGCCGGAGCGTATAATATTATATTATATAGCAGCTTTTATTCGCGCCACATGTTATGTGTACGCTACGGGTCTCAAAACATTATGATAATTTGACTGTGTTAGTATGGCAACAGATAAGACTATATGATATTGCCAGTGCGCGCTGTGCATATATTATAATATGAAAGTTGTAATTCCAAAACGGTCGGCGATATATAGGTATATATATATAAATATGACTGAATCGCGAGCGCGCGCGCGTGTGTGTGTGTGTGTGTGTGTGTGTGTGTGTGAGTAAGAGAGAGAGAGAGAAAATAACTAAATTATCTACTGACGTTTTCCGTTGTTGCTGCTGTCTGTGAATAGAACAAGACACGGTTGTTTATGCCATTATGCCATTAGGAAATTGATGCAATAGACGTTGTGCCTATACGATATACTTACAGCTGGCTACCGTGAGCAGAGTGCCTATACAAATTATATAAAACACGTGCCAATTAAATATTTTACAGGGTATAGTTGGCATAAAAAATATATTTTAATTAAATATAATATTGTTTTACCGGAGGATCAGTGTTTTTACTATATTATTATTAAAATTAGCACTCGTGCGTAATGCAATTATTACTAGGTATGAGTTAACAACTGCAAGTTTAATAAAAACAGATAAATAAATAAAAAACAACGTCAATATCAAAAATTTTAATTCTTTTATGATTTATACATTTATTCAAATTCTGATTCATATAATTTTTAAGTATATATTTAAGTATATATTTTAAAATACTTAGGTTTTTTATACTATTAGACTATTAATACCTAATAAGTTTAATAAGCCTTCTGGGGCGATACAAACTTAATTTCCTCTAAACAGAATCATTCTTACTATTTTACTTTAAATTGTTAAGCAAAGTATTGTTTTGAAAATCGTATGTACCTAAATCGAAATTCAAACATAACACATTAAAATGGTATAAAAAAATCCGAGTATTCCAAAAAATAGAATTTGAATAAATGAATTGTAAAAGGATAAAAGTGGGGTGTGCGTGCTTGGTGAATCACGCTTTATATAAATTAATCTAAATTACAGCTATAAAAATTAATGTTAACATAATATTCATCTCTACGTAATATGTCGTGTTATAAAATTGTATTCAATGATTTTTATTTAAACCAAATATATATAAATAGACTATAAAATAATTAATTAATTAATGGTCCTATCCAAGACACAAATAAAAATCTACTATGCAAATATAACTTGATAGTATTTCATAGTTATAATTTGCGTGATAAAATAATCATAATATTTTTAATTTTTAAGTAAAAATAGTGTTAAGACATAAGTTTGTAATACGAGAGAAAATGTTTTTAATTAAAATCAAACAAAGAGTATAAAAACCTTCAGATCTCACGGGAGCACCTAAAGGTTTTTATGAATACTATTTGTAGGTAATAAATAATTATTATTCATAAAAGATAATTTTTACTAGTTATAAAATGTATAATATACTATGGTAAAAAGTTTAATTGCACGTTTTAAAATAATGAAATATTATTGAAATATATATATTATATATATGCTGTCAGTTATAATATTAAAAATATTAAATGAATTCTATTTCTTTTCAAAAGTACATATTTTATAGACTTGTTTTATATTTTGAGTTTTCAACTAAATATTTATAATTTTTAAAAAAAATATTTTTGAATACATCAATTTATCTTATTAAGTACAATAAACCGTTTAAGATACAGTACATTTGCAATATGTTTATTTATATATAAACTTGTGTGATTTGGTTAAATTTTAATATTGGAGTTTAAATATTAAAGTACATAATGTAAGTAAATCCAAATATTATTTTATATGATATACCTACATGAAGTTTATTAACCGTAAATTACATAGTTATTATTTTTTTATAATTATAAGCTAATAAGCCATGGTTAAAACTATCTAATAAAGTTAACAAGTTTATTGATATTATAAAATCACATGTTTCCTGTGTGAAGTTATAATGAAAAACTTTTTGTCACATGGTTTATTAGCTAAAATTGTAAATTATCTAGGTTAATTTAGTTAACCGGATTCCAAACTTTTTGAATTTGTAGCTTATCGAAGGTTAATAACTTTATTACAGTAAACTTTTCGGCAATTTAACAGTGCAAACCAAAATATTTATTAGTAATTATATATATATAATATATATTTGTGTTTTTCTTTCCAATATTTTTCACTTGGACGCGTTCAAACATTTTGATTCCTATTAATAACCTAATTACACATAAACCTCACAAGTACAGCTGCTTTTGGATAGTAATAATCCCTCAAAGTTTGGATTAAAATTGACTGAGAGATGATAAAAATTATTACCAAAATATCAAATTATAAATATTATCAATTAACTTTGAGTTAAAACGGTTTTCATTTATATTATTAAATATTTCAATCATACATTTAAGTAAATTAAATTATAATATATTTCAAGTGTTTAGTGAGATGTTGCATTATACAGTTAAATAAATTATGTACGTTATGTGTATACCTAATATACCTACTTGAAAGTATTATTTATTATTACAGCTCGTAACAAAATTGTGTGAAATACGTCATGGAGATATATTGTTGAGGACACTTACTGAAAACTGAATGGTACTTGTATAATAATGAACAAGGCAAAAACATCGTTTTACTTCAAACAAAAGCTTACTTACAAGTTTACATTAAAATGAATTTATAAATCTTAACACTTAAAATATAACCTTAGGGTTATTTGACCATACTTTTAAATTGTATGTCATTCTGAAGAAGGTATCAAGAAAAACCGTGAAATAAGAACTACGAACAAATAATAATTATCCTATGAAAAATAAATTGGATACCAACCAGCGGAAAGTTTTTTTTTATATATTTGTTATAAACTATGAAATCACGAACATAGTTGTTATTGAATCATTTTAATATTGTTTAGTTGGGACGAGTGTTTCCCAACCTTTTTGATATGCGACCAGCTATATAAAACGCTTCTTCTGTCACATGACCCTTAAACAAATGTTTAGCTTTATTTTAATATATTTTAATAGTTTCTGATATAATTATATAATTTAAACTAATGATATGTGTGTGGTCCATCAAAACATTTCTACAAATCAACATTAGGTCGCAACATATATAGGTTGAAATACACTGGACACCGTAAACGAAGTTCCTATACAAATAAATGCCTATACAATACTATTTGGATATGTTTACCGTTTTTGGTTGGTTAATGGTTTGTCCTAAATTGTATTTAAAACATATTTTATTTATATTTTAGTTGAACCTAGTTTTAAAAAATACTGTTATGGGATAGAATTTAAAATCGATTAATCGATTGCGTGAGAATTCATACGGGTCATGTAACAGGTATTAGCCACACCTATTTTTGCATGCAATTTATACACAGTACCATACAATATAACTTTTTAAAATTAACTAAGAAATTTGTGTGTATGTTAAAATAAATAAAACGTGGGTCGCGACATTTTAAAATAAAGTAATACGATTCAATATAAGATTGTGATTTTCTTTGTAAAGTAATGTTTGGTTAGGTAAGTTGTTAACCTAATCTAAAAAGTTTCGTAATATTATTATCACTATTTTTATTTCTTTATTTTAGTTAAAAATTAGTAGTTACCTATCTTTATAATGAGTTCAATATTTATGAGATATAAATTTGATAGTTTAAGTAAAAAACACATATTATTGTTTTTGAATACCTAAATAAAACAACGTAGATATATGCGCATATACAATTTAATATTACTGAAGTTAAGCATTCATTTATTTTTATTTGTTAAACTATGAGTGGTTATAATACTATATTATGTATAGTATATGTATGAGTGAGCTATGCAATAAACCGGGAAGTTTTATATGTTTTTCAATTATTTTCACACAACGCACATTATAAGGACTATTCAATACCTAAGTAAATACATTTCTTTTTGTATAAAATATCAACTATATCAATATAATGTATTATATTATTCATCGTCAATGCATGCCCTTAAACTAAAAACTAACCATTAGTTTATTATTAATCTTATCTGTCAACAGAATGCCGTATGCCGCGTATACGAGTATGTGTAATACAATTATACAATCATTGTTGTTTGTAATCCTACACACTGGTGTAGTGAAATTGCATATTCAACACGCCGTCAATGGTAGTATTACTGTTAAATTTGAATACAGAAGTAATTTTCTTAACTGTTATATAATATACAAGCACTTTGAATCGTGATGTTTTTGCTAAACATCTTATTTACAGAACAATGAACATGCATAAATATATTATTATTAAATTAAAAATAATTAGTACAATGGAAACGTCGCAACTATTGACACTAATTATGACTAAAGTCACTAGTATACTCAGAATAACCTAAATAAAATTACATTCACTCATCATTAACATATAATATAAAATTAATTAATTTATACGAACAAAGTTATTTTTGAATCATTTATTTTTTATTTTATATTATTAAATAAATACAAATTATGTATATATTCGTATAAATATATATGTATTGTGTTTTAACAAATTATAATTTATAACGAAACAGAAATTGTGACTGGTGTAATGATATAATAATATAGTTTTTATATTAATTTGAAAATGATCATCCATCGTATGATGCGCATGGGTAACGAGCATCTAACTTCCTTTCACATTTTGTATAGCATTTTGTTTAACCACTTTATCTTTTATTATTATTTATTACTATTTATACTATTTATGTACTATTTATACTGTGCTTACTTTAATGTTGATGTTATATTGTTCAAATTAATTTATTATTATAAATTGTATTGTTCTATTCGGTCCCAAGTCCGTTAATAAATAAATAAAAAATAAAAAATAAAATTTATTTATTAACCTTGCTAGCTTGAGCAATCCGTATATTGTGCAGCTTTAGCAATATTTGTGATTTTACCCGAATTTTACACAGAAACCAAACAATAAACACACAAATCGTTCCTTACAATAATACATTTTCTACTTTATCCGGAACATACATATTCATATAACCTGCAGTTATTTATATAGTTACAATTTTCTAAAATATATTAGATAAAATCAGGTTCTAGACTATTTAATTTAGTTAAAGTTAAAACTATTTAAAATAAATACGGAAATTCTGGTGGTAAAAACTTACTTAGTTTGAATGCAATGGCATAAAATATTTAAAATACATTTGTCTTTTGCGTCAGGACTAAATAGTAGTAAATAATGTAGCTAAGTGCTGTGTAATATCGTAAACATTATAATTCCACTCTCTTATTGAATTCAGGTAGGTACCGTTATAGGCAAATCGAATAACCGCAGTGTCTAACTATCTAAACGCACATGATAATAGTTTTTAAGTCATCCTGATATTATAGGAAAAGGACCGCCTGGAAATGAAAGAAACCAACCGAGATGATCAAAGACGTATTAAAAACAACAGCGTATAAGGTACAGCGGAACCCTGAGTTACGTGGCCGGTTCTCGGATTATTGCGATTATGCGTGTACTACCTGAACATTTTTAAGGTCAATGAAATTATGTCCGAATGGAGTAACCGGGGATTATTATGAAAACGGAATATCGGATATACATAATTTTATATATACGCGCGACACAATCCCCCGGGGACCTGTACGCACACACATATATATTTTAGTATCATATCAGCCATGGCGCTCGTGTTTTATTATACTCAGGTATGTAATATTATTAAAGCAGACAAACATCGCAACGTACCTATGTTCCTTTTCGCGTGTATGTGCCCGTACAGTTTGTTGAGATCGAGCGCGGAAACGATGAGGCCGCCACCACAGCAGCACAAGATCATCGCGGCGGTCAGGATGAGCTGCTGCTGCCTCGCCATGATATCGTCTGTCGGCTCGGACGGTGTGACACTGAGTGTGTATGCTTGCGTGTGAGCGTCGTATCGGTCGCGAGTTTCCCGTGACGGCGACAGCCAACACCCAAGCAATGATAGGGCGCCGGCGCCGGGCACCGCAAACAGTCGAACGTATATTTAGTCGTCACCGCCTCCTGTTCCTGCTCCTCTCGTCCTGCACCTCCACGTCCCGCTCCTTCGCCTCCTCTTCCTTCCGGCGTCCTTCTCTTCGTCTACTCGTTCACCGCCGCCCATACTCTCTCCGCCCTGCACGCTTCTCTAGCCACCACTGCCCCCGCCGCCGCCCGTCGTAGCTTTTTGCATGTTGTAGTCCTTACGGTAACAGGTAGGCAGCGCCGTTATAGTTGTTGCACAGCTATATAGCCCGAGCAGCACCGCACCGTAGGGGTTTTCGCGTTAACAGCGGCACAGTCGGACCCATGAAAGTGGTTGGATGGCGGCGGTGTGGCGGGAGGATGATGGGAGGATGGCAAGAGTGATTGGGGTGGACGATGGCGGTGGCGAGAGGTTGCGAGTAGTACGCGGATTATCGGACATTTCCCCCGTTTGCCGCCCTCCGTAATGTAATGAAGAAACGCCGCCACCATGTCGGTTAACCTACGCGTTTTGCTATGAAACAAAAAAATAAAATAAATTCATCTCTGTGCTCGCCAAGACTTAATAATATGTTTTGAGATATTCTCATCAGTTCGTCGGGGATTTTATTTTTTATATAAATCCTATCGTCTAACGCCTGTCGCTCAAAACACAACTTTTAAAGTTATATATTCGGTACAAATTATATGCGTATTGTATGCTTGAATATAGACACATTATACGCTACACATCTCTACTGTAAAGTATACACATACTAATTTATAATATTTATATGTTGTGCATAAGTTATACATACGAACACTCGCGATATGCGCAAATCTCCATGGTAACGTTGTCGTCGTTACCGCCGAATTCTGAACGACTCGCGTACGTTGTACAACTGTAGACAAATATTATACACATATACCATAACGGACTTGAGACTACCTACAAGTTCATTATGGACCTCGTGCGTTTGTTGTTGTGGTTGGCGCGCAAAACGCAATACAATTATAAGAGGTACCTACGTTGTTGATGATATTTCTAGTACGATTTACGTCTTGAGAGACGGTGATAAAATATAATAACAACAACAGCAATACAAAAGCGACCAACTGTTGGAGGCACTAGGCTGCACCGCTGCACCTCCGTCACTATTATACTGCTCCCACCTGCACTATACCGTCGAAGTGTATATTTTTATGGTATTACGCAGTGAAAAGTGTACCTACCCAAACATGAACTAAACTAAATCGCGTGTGAGTGTTTCACCAAAAAAAAAAAAAAAAAAATCGGAAAGTCAATAAAACACTATATAAATATTAAATATTATACGTAATTACCTATTTTATTATTTTATTATGTAAACACTAATGCATTCATTATTTTATAATGTTTACCCATAATTTATAACAATTAATTTATTCCATTATAAATGCATTCTACTCTACTATGTATGCAAGGGTTGAGCAGCTTGTGTACAAACATTATTGTAGTTTTTTCAGTGAGAATCGATAAAAATATTTGTTCTAAAACTCTGTAGTTAGTTTAACATATTCGCAATTTTTTATATGAATAAACTTTTTTATAATATACGCTCCATTCATATTAGTTTAATTAAATGTCTAAAATATTAACTTATTTGTGGGTCACAAATCACAATATTACCTACACAGTACACTTACTTTAGAACAGTTTTATTATGTCAATCTGGCCGTGTTTGAGTATTACTAAAAAGATGACACACCATAAGTAAAAATTTTTAAAACGGTCAATAGAAATAATTTTTTTATGCATATAAAAAATAACCACTCGGGTTACACTAATTGAGACTTCAGAGCTGAGATACCAAATTCTATCTATCTATGTTCTTGTGTATAAGACAAGAATATAGACCAAAATATTTGTTGTGCTATAATTTATTTTATGTAAATCAATTTACAAAAAAGTACCTATTTCTTGTTTTAAAATCTGTTAAATGTATATTTTTCCAATTCAAATGACTTTTTTTAACCCTTTAATGTATAATAATAGCATTACGGCACATTTTTTTCGATATTTTGTATAAAGTCTTTGTCTTAGTCAGTTAGTCAGTCAGAACTGTAGCTCAGATGGTTCTTTCTCACACAAAATTATTTAGGGTAGAGATGCAATGTTTTCTCAAAAAAATGATTTTAAAGTTGTCATATTATAGTCAAATATATTTTTTCTTATTTATTTATAAAAAAAATGTAATTTTAAAAATCCTAAGCTGAAAAATGTCTTATTTATTTTGTTTTGTTTGTTACACTTATATTTGGTTTATTTTAAGATTACTTTTAAGTATAATATCATATGGATGAAGGATTTAATTAATTTGTATTGGTTATCTGCGTGATTAATAGTTATTGGTTGATTGAACAACTACTATCCATTTAAATGCCACATCAAAAATATAACGTACATAACGCTGAACGAATGTATTTTATTGTGTTCCATACACAAAATTTAATTTTTTTTTCCTCACAATCATTTCTCACAGGAAAGAATTATTCAGACTAGAGTCATATTAGTTGAGGATATCAAGACACCAAATTTATACATGATATAGAAATTAGAAAACAATATTTAAATTTAAGTTTTAGTTAACTGATAACGATCATTTAAAAGTTTATCAATCTTAATAATGCATGGCTTGTTAAACTCAAGTTATAATTAGTTACAAAATAATTACTTAATAAGTTTAGAGGTGTGTTTAATTTATAAATAATTCAGACATTTTCCTATAAGAATATACTCTTGTAAAGTCTTTCATTTATATTTTAAAAAACGTCACGTGTGTTAAAATACTAAAATATAGGTACCTAATCTCATATTATACACAAGAATAGTAAACTATTCCAAAACTAAGACTTAAGTAACTATTTTCAGATTGTTCATTCATCATAAATGAATAGAAACTAAAATTTGAATTATAATAGAAATATTACTTTTCAAATTAATTTTACCATAAGTATAGTACCTATTTAACATGAATAAAATATTACCTTTACTATTCAGTAAAGTATTTTATAATGTTGATTTTATGGTAACATTTTTACAACATAACAAGTCGTAAATAAAAAATACATTACATTTATTGAATTTATTGTATTCGTTATTTGGTTATTTTAAATTATTATAATATTGTTTACATAAGCAAAACAACATAAACATATTTAATAAAAAATAATAATAATTTAGGCAGAGCACGTCGTTATTGAAAGTATTTTTGTATACATTCAATGAGTGTTTTATTGAAATATCGTATTCACGTTTTCTTAATATAAATCAATAATAAAAGTACAATAATAATATTTTTTAAATATTCATGAATGTTCACTAAAAATCCCCATAATATTATGTCTTTATGGGCTTTAGTAATAAATAATAATTAACTATATTATAGTAAAAGATAATTTACTCGGTGTTAGTTTTATAATCAAAGACAAATATATTTTTAAAAACCTTATACCAGTTATACCATACCTAATAATCATGTTATAATTTATAAATAATAGATATGAATTTATGTAGGTACCCAATCTAATTCAAATTAAAAATTTATATTTGTACCTTTATTTTTATTATTGTTTCATACATTACTTCGACTACTTTGATCGGTTTTTACAAATTTTATATTTAAATATTTTTTAGTTCATTAAATGTTAGTTTTAAATAGAATCACGTTTTTTATTATTTATTATAAGCTAATTATAATTAATTTTTGGGCATTAGTTTGATATAGATAAATTGGATGTTATACATATAAAGTTTTTGTTTTTAAATCTAGACAAAATATGAACATTTATGTAGAATTATAAGCGAATACAAGCACGTACAAAGAGAGACTAAAATGATAATATCAGTTTTCATATATACCTACTATAAATAAACAAATAGTAGTCACATAATAACTTAACTTTTAGAAATTAAATAAAAGGGATTTTACACAAAGTGTTATATTTCAAGGTTATTCGAGTTATGTTGTATAAAATATCAAGTCTTAGCGTTGATATTCTAAACAACAAATGGCGTTAATAAACAAATTTTAAAATAATAGTTACTTAAATTTGTGCATAAGTAACATTAATCAAAACCTATATATCCATACCTTAAATCATAAGTCGAAACCCATAGACTCTTAACTCTTAAGATTTAAGCGATAAAAGAAAAATAGAATGGTTATGATTTTAAATATATTAGTTTTAAAACCATGCTTGGAATAATGTATTTTAAAAAATTAAAAGTAGACAATTGTAATTTACTATTTTTTTTATTACATTATAGTTTGATTATAATAATTTTTTTAATTCTAAAATGGTATAAGAGTCAATCCTTGTTGATAAGCAAATCACAACATTTCATATAAATGCAATCGCTATGTGATGTTTAATTTAGACTTTTTCTTTAATTTTAAGTTCCTGACAGTTTCATCCAAATAAAAAAATCGTTAAATTCATCGGTTATTTTGCTTTAAATTTGGGGTAATACGAGACAACAAAAATCGAAAAAATAATGTTCTGATAAATTGAAAACTTAATAATTAAAAATTGGATTATATATAATATATATATAATTCAACTCACTCGTGTCATAAAACTAAATGAAAAATTTTCTCAGATTTTAGACAGAAAATAAATTGAAATTAAGAGTTTCCATAGTAAAAGGAATATTAAAATAGGTAACTTTTTTTTTAATTCGCCCATAAATGAAAAGGTTTTTTTAATAAAGTATAACACTTATATAAGGTATATCATCATTAAAATATTTGAATAGAGTTTATAAAAGTAATGAAACTTAAATATAAAAATATTTGCTTTGAAATTTATATGTATGCTTCATGCAAAAAGTTTTATGTAGTGAGATATTACCAGTAAAATCGAAAACAATAGTCAATGACTAATTGAACACAAGTATACATACATACATATTTTATACGGGAACTTTGAGTTGAAAATAATTTATGACCAACTAAAAATAATTTAACTTTTGTACCAAAAAAAAATAAATATGAACCTTATAATTATAATATTTCTAAGTATAATAATGAACTGTATAAAATAACTTTAAAAACTCTTTTTTTATATCGTTGGTAAAATTAATTTTACTAAAACCCAAATATTATTTAGAAAATAGATCAAAAATTTAATCAGACAATGGTTTCATAAAAAAAAAACTTTTTAGACCTATATAATGTAAAACTAAAGTGTGTACAATAGCATAAATTATAATTCATTAAATGTTTAAATTAATTAAATGATATAAATTCTTAAATCTTGGATCAATGTAACCTAACTTAAAAATTAATATTTTCAATGTCTGCTTTTTTGTAATATTTTAATAGCTTCTATAAAACCATATTATAATAATGTACCTGCTATTTTTTTTTTTTTTATTATTATTATTATTAATGAAATACCAGCAATTGAATATTCTAAAAGGGGTTAGCCGAAGTGTGGTGCAACCAACGGCCGCCTCGTAATTATAATCTATACAAAAATCAAAAGATAATTTACTTATTTTATCCTCATGTGACGTAAAGAATATTTTAAATTTAATTTATTGATAACATATGGGTTATATAGGTACAATAGGTACATATTATTATGTATCGTTACAATAAAAGCTGTTTTTTTAATTCTTAGTCACGTATTACAATATTTGTGATTGGTATTTGAGTTAAAAAAGAATCTATTTCATTTAAAAATGGAACGAGTGTCCGTTAAAAAGAGTTCAGTAATATTTTAAAAGTAAACATTAATATATTTATAACTAGTCTGAAATTCTGAATTGTATTTTACACACATATTTAAAAAAAACATTAGGTACAGATTTATAAACAAATAATGTAATAACCATGTTTTATTATATTCATAGAACTTTTAAAATAATAAACAATACGCTGCATCAACTTAAAATATATTTCTGTAGAAAAGTAGATTTAACTTTGAAAATAATTTATCTTTACGTGTTACCGTGAGTATAACACATCTGTCCTTTTTTGTTTAATATATACCAATTATATTTCGCATTAATGATACTGTTGAAAAGATCGAAAAAATAAGTCGTCGGATTACGTATCTATGTTGTTGAGTTAGTGTACAACCAAATACCAATTTACCTCGTAAATATAATGGAAATCCCATCATCAAGTATGACGACAGAGACCGACATTTTTCACCCGGGGACTGGGGTCGGATTAGATTTCTAGCCAAAGGGTCAGATCATGAGTTGAATTACAATGTGAATACAATGTCCTATGTATATGTGTTGACGTTACATTCTGAATACCTGCACGATTCCGAAATAAAAATCGCATTATTTAATTATTTAAAATAGTTCACATAAAATCACACAATAAATTCAGATAAAAGATTACCAATTTTAAAGCCACATAGAAGGAAACTATAGGATATGTACTTATATATTTTCAAAAATATTATTAAAACCTTATAAATTAATGATATATTTTGACTAGCTTAGATTATTTATTTTGTAGTGATATTTGTTATTTATCATTGTTCTCACTTTAACGTAAGATCTTAAGTTGAATCAGGTATTTCTTTGATATAAATATTATAAATTACAGTTAGAGTTCTGAGTTTGAAATATTTTAAAATTGAAAATTTTACTCTTCTCGAAATATTTCAATGAAATTCATTAAAAAAAATTAGATTCTAAGCGGAGTGATGAATGTATTAATTTTACAATGATGTGTGTTTTTTTAAATTTTTTTTTGTGTCTGTCATTACTAAGTAAAACTGCTTCGATTTTCTTCAACAGTATCTTATTCTATGGGAATGTGAATCTAGTTGGTGCATTCAGGAGGTCAAAATTTAAAATTCCAAATAGTTTTCAAAAGCACTGGGAAAAACAAAAGAAAAATGAAGTAAAAACAAGAATTTTTACGCAAAATTGGTTTTCGACGAAAGACCGATAGGTATCTAATTTAACTTAAGTTTTCACTACCCACGTCGAAAGTATCAAAACGTTATTTATAATTAATAAGTGAATTCTTTATAATGTAATTACCAGTGAACATTTCTATGCTTTTTGTACATTGTATAAATACAATTTAATACAATGTTCGTTTAATTTCCTTTATGTACCACCCATGTTTTATATAACATATAATATATATGTGAATATATTATATATACACAGGTAACTTATTTATCAAATAATCTATTTTCTACTGGCTTAAAATAAATTAGATACTTAATACATTTTTATTTCGATTAAAAATACTTCAGAAATCCACTATACCTACGAGATACAGATTATAAATTCGACACAGGTGGTCTACACTAAAAACATAATCTAGGAATTTTCTATTAGTTATGAACTATTTTTGAAGTAAAGAGAGAAATTTATGGCAGTGCTACTCAGCTTTTTTTAATAATAATCCTAAAAGGCTAGAAACCTAACAACCTGGGGGTGAGCTATAAGCATGCTTGGTAAATCATCCTGTATATAAAGTATATTATAATATATACGGTACCGAAACGACCACATTTTAATGATACACTAATTGATGTTCGAGGAGATTAAACTAATTAATTATTATAATTTTAGCTAAACCGTTTTTAGTAAAAAGTTAAAAAATGGAATTATAAAGAAAGAAGATAACATGAAATCTTCGTTAAGTTTACATCTTATGCTGTAGATAGTTTTACATAACAATAACTGTCAAAATATTTCAATACTATTATACTAAGCATAACAATAACCCTTTTGACTGTAGTCTAAAATGTTTATTTTTAAAAACATTAATTTTATCATACAATTCATGAACGAAAAAAAAAACGAAATTTCTAAAAATCATAATCGGCATGAACGTTGGAAAATTTTTTTCACTCTTTATTGAAAAGTAATCATAAATAAGCTGTACTGAATAATAAACTTCATAAAATATAGGTACCTCACCAGTTGTATTATTATATACCTGCATAATATGTCTATTATATAATATATTCTAAGGATAATATCCTTATTTTATTTTATTTTATTTATTAATTCATATTATAAAGTATAAACCGACTTAAAGTCTATAACATATTATAAACGCAAGCACAGTTAAATTTATACATAGTATATGTGAACCCTGGTATACAGCAATATAACGTAAATATAACAGAACTAGAAACTAAGATACACCATATTACGATTGTAAAGTTACAGATGAAAATGAAGAAAAACTTATAGGTAAATAACAACAAAGAAAGATGTAAAAATGGGACGTAATAAACATAATCAAAATAATATTACCCGCAGCTATTATTGATATTAGAGGAACTTGTTTAAATCATATAGTTTGTTTTATAATGGATGGGATAGAATAAATCTGTATTTCTAGTGATATGGAAGTTTGTTTTAAAACGAATAAGGGAAAAGAGCTCTAGACAATCAATCTTCTCTACAAGTAAGTTATGTAAAAATTTAGATTATAATAAAATGCGTATATTTTTAAGCGGAGCGAGATTGGTAAATGTTGACACAAATTCGTACAAACCATGGAGAGGCCTTTAAATGTTTAAGTTAAAGGAGATAACCCGTAAAAAGTTATTCTGAACTAATTCATTCACTTCAATTTGCTTTGAAATATTATTGGTCCGAATTAATGGACAATATTCCAAGTTAGAACGAACAAGGGCATAGAATAAACATCTTAGAGATAATTGATGACTGAATGATCTACAATAAAACATAGGTTGCACATTGCCTTGTTTTTATCATTTCAGTATGGGCTGAGAAATTAAGTTTTGAATCAAAAGTTATGCCTAAGTTCTTAAAGATTGCCAATAATTCAATGTATACCTATAGGCTATAAGTATGGTACAGCAAACCTTAGTAATTCGTAAGTTGGTCTGCAAACATAAGAAATAAGAGAAACGATTGAGTGAAATATAAAAATATTCTTTTATTTTCACTGAGTATTGGCGAAGGCGAAGATGATGACAAATTATATTTGGATATGTTGAGTATCTTACTGTCTTATTATTACAATACATGACCAGTATTACCGTGTTTTCAATCGTAACATCGTTATACTATTAAAATAATAAATTGTTGTTGTAAGTATATTAGTTACGGTTAAACAGTAACGAGCACGTACAGTCCAAACAACAGCGGTTGCCGGTCGGTACAGAACTGAATATTTATTCAGCTTATTAAAATAATTTATTATTTATAAACAAAAATATTTCCATATCCATAATAATATGTAAATATAACTATAGTAAGTTATAAATAACTGTAGGAAATACGAATCTCCAACATTCTTTAGTTCAAACATAATTATTTATTCAATATATTCTGTAAATATATGAATATTCAATATACTATGATCTTTAATGTCTTCTACTTATACAGAGCATATTAAACCGTCTAATAATATTCAATCAGAATTACTGTATGGGTAAAAATGATTAGGTAGTTAAATATTTATCATCTGTATATAATAAAAATTATAAATAATTTACTATATGTAAGGCTACGTACGTGTCAGAAAAAAATCAATGACAGTTGTATTCACAGTTTCACACCTGTCAGCGTATGATAGAAAATGTGTTAGTTATAATATTTACAATAGACATGGTAAATTAAAAAAAAAAACAATTAGATTCTTCAAATATAATATGAGACAATTATTGTTTGATTGAGTTAAGAAAATATTGTGACTAATGAACCAAAGAGAAGAAATCTACATCTTCTTCAATAATTATCATTGACTTTTTTTTTATTGATCATGAATAAAATTCGGTTTTTGGTGCCTGGGTTATTAGCACTAAATATATATGACACTTAAAAAATATTTATATATCTTTAGGATATTAACATTTGTTGACTTTTATGGTGATTATAATAGGTATGCGAGAATAGTGTTTATGATCATTCCGATTACAAATAAACATTTTTATTGTAAATACCTATGTAACTATATTATAAATTTGTTTTATTATTTAATAACTTACTACTTAAAACACTAAAAGTTCTCCTATATATTTTAATTTTTTAAACTGCATGTATTATATACATCGTTATAATTCAATTTAAATTTACAGCTAACTTCTAATGGCCCAGTCACTAAAGCCGAATTGCATATAACCAATAAAAACAAACTATTATCGAATTAAAATTTAACACTAACATTACAATAGGCCTATTTTACATCGAGGTACGGAGCGTTTGTAGTTCAAGTTTTGATAAATTGGATATTTAAACGAAAATAACAGTTTTTCTTATTATTAGTGACTTAGTTGTAATTTAAACGTAATTAGTAGAAAGAACTTGAACATTTTCACAATTACGTATAATAATGTATTCTACACACTGCAGTAAATTTGTGAAACAAATTTTGAGCTGTTTATACCACAAATCTAATCACTCCGTTGTACGGTACATTAGTATTGACTTAGGTGTAATATGTTACATGCATTATTTTTAAACAATTATTTATGCAATACATAGTATTGTATAATAGTTCAACCTACCAAATTAAGAAAGTGCTAATAATAATATACCATAAGCTATCCTCAGAAATGGATGATTATGCGTACGACGTCTTTCACTCAGAATCCTTTTTCTAATTTTCTTATATAAATATATAATGATGTATCATTGGATTCAAATTGTGTTAGGTACGTGCTTACATCCATTACTGTTACCAGCTAAACAACGACGATTGACGAGGTACTTTCAAAATCTATTACGCAGCTTATTAGTTAGAAGAAAAATGTTATTTATTTAATACGCATAATTCATATTCACCCTGTTCTCAAAAGAAATATAAATTGATGCAGTACATGTGAGTCAATTAAATGACATTCAATTCGAAGTATTACAAAATTAAAATATAAAAAATGTACAATATAGAAGTAACGAAGAAGTTAGTTTTTAGTTTTTATTAACTTAAGTACATTGTATGAAGTTGTATTAGAATTACAAAACTACATAATTATTTAATTAACTTGTAAATTATATAAAAAAAAAATGTATTGAAAGTTTTTGCACGCAAAACAACAAACTAATTTTCATCCAATTTCTTTATAGAACTAGATTCGAAAATTAGATTAATTAATTATGTATTTTTTTTTTTAATTATATTAGTTACGTTTCAAGTCTATATACGATTTATATGTTTTGAATTACAACCAAATAATTAAAATTATTAAAGGAAAAAATTCGACATTTTTCGTCTAAATATCAAATCTCATCTAAATTTGAAATTTATATGCACATAAAATAATTGTGCATGTAATACAATGATATATGACAATAAAATAAAATAAATAATTTATATTTTACTTAAGATCCTAAATAAAAAAAAATCCAAAAATAAAAGTATTATATTATGGTGTCCATTGTTATTAAATACATAATAACATTACCTGTAACAAAATATCTCGCGATTTATGTGATAATATTATTTTTACTACAAGTACTGATATACTTATAAACTTATAAAACCAAAATACTTAAATATATTTGATCAACATTCAAAATCACTATGGTCTATGGAACTAATATTTTATAAACTAAAAGTTACTACTAAATGACCAAATAGATTTTTATCAATATGGATGATCGTAAATTATACGTTTTTCCAATAGTTGTTCATAATTTTCTGAAAAAGTATCTACTTCAGAAATTACTTTTGGTGACTGTTCTCAATTTCTAATCGATAAGGCAATGTATTAAAGTTAAAATGAACTATATGTCTATATCTACTAAAAATTGCATATAAATATAAGTACATAGGTACTAGGTACCCTAAAAATAACATAAGTGTAAAATCGATAGTCTAGATTAAAAATCTGAAAATTAAAACTACTCATTCTTATCTTTGTCGGGCATTATGTAGACTAACTAAACCATACACCGTGCATTGAATATAAGTGGAAATTGCCATAAAATGTGCATTCTCATGCGTTCATGGTTTGCGTCAATCGGTTTAACTAGATTAATATTTGTCCTTCAAATAATATGACCTACAAGGGTCATATAATACACCTATAGATTTAAACCTGCAGGCTCATTTCAACTTGGGTAAAGCTAATAACTAGTCTGATATAATTCAACTCCCAACCACGCGTAAGGATTATAAATATTTTATGCAAATTCCCTGTTAAAGGGACACACATATTATGCCCATGGGTTTCATTTGCTGCGGTGTTTTTGGAGAATGTCTATAGTCTACCCCATACGTAATGCTCAAATAAAAACCAACTGCTAAAATAATTTGCTTGTGGCTGTTTTTGCATACTAGTCTAATATACACATTTCAGCATTATAATACGTCCTCTAATATAGATATAAAGCTTTTATAAGCGGCTTGAATACAAAAAATAGATTCTTGTTACGTTCAGTTTAAATCGATTACGCACTAATACATTAGGACGGAGCTGCAGCAGCAACGGCTCAAATACGTACTTAATTTGATAACATACCTGTCAAAACACTTAATTCTTTAAATAATAATATAAGCTCACTTTATTTATATTAAACTCTGTATTGAAAAGTACTATTTTTTTTAGTAATCGTACAGGTCGTTTATTTGATGTTTAGGTAACAATATCAAGACCGCAATATGTCTAAGAAGTAACAACATACAAAAATATATTTTACATTTATACAGACAAAATAAAATAAAAAACCATTTCCCTTTTTTTACAAAGAAGTTAACTATAAACTGGGTTAGTATATAATTGTGGTCAAATATTTAAGTAATAATTTATTACAAGGTATAAATGTATAATAGCTAACACAATGTTTAATGTAATACTTTATTATCAGACCAGTAAATACAATTAGACGAGTGTTCACCCAGTTTCTCTATCGTATTCAAGATAGTTTTTAATTTTTTCCGTTATCGTTATTAAATATTTTATTGAGAAATAAAACTGACTAAGAATTATTAAGATTATTAAGATTGTTTAAGAACGTATTTTAATTATAATTTCTGAATTATTGTTGAATTTTTGAATGGCAGGGTAGGTACCTACCTACTACTGCTTGAATTTCTCCTCCCTATTTTCGTAATCAATATTTAATTTTGGTAGGTGTGTATTTTGCTTAATTGTTTTGAAACTTAACAATTCTACATTTTAAATTGTGATTTCAAATACTTAGTTGTTTTTACTGTTCGGCATGAATATTAACGTAGTAAAACTAACACAAAATATACTTTCTTAAATATTATAATTTTTATAATTATATTTATAAACAGATTAATAAATTAATATTTTGAACTCGGCAAGAGATTTACTGGTATTCAAGAGATTATTGAAAAAAAATGTTATCTAATAATCAAACTATTATGAAAGACTTCATAATACCAGATATAATCCATTCGTTATACACGTATTCCTACTATCATTGTGAAAACATTTTTTATCATTAATTTTTTATTACAAGTTACAATATTATAATTAATTAATTAATCACATGTAACATAAAACTGTAATAAAAATAAGATTTGTTTTAATATTTAAAGTTAAACTGTCTACTGGCAATGTACGCACTAAATAAGTAGTTTAAATTTGATTCCACCTTAGGGTATAGTTAAATTTATTTTCTATAGTCACCACTTCTTTACATTTCACTATTTTATATAAAATGTAATTGTAAAAGTTGCGTTGCTCTTTCAATTAATTTGATTACTCAAATAAAATTAAGGAATATTTCCTTGTTTCTAGTGTATTTAATACTAAATTGTATTACTTATTAGTTTTTACTGCATAGATTGGTATTTTTATAAGTTAATTGAGTGGTAACTTTAGTCGGCTATACATATACTTTATAAATATATATATATATATATTAATATCACAAAAAAAAATTTAAAGATTTTAATTAAAAAATAAACTTGTACACATTTTAGTACATTTTTAAGATCTAAATTTTCTAAATTAAATTTAGCGAGAAATTCAGTGCTCTGCATTTGTTAAATTCTATAGCGTAAACACAATTATAGCTTTAATAAATAAGTTATTAGTACAAATATTGACAAGATAAATAATAAATTATAAAATTCAGTTTCTGAAATTTAAAAAAAATTATAAGATTTAAAATGACACTCTTTAAATAATATCTAAATAAATCTTAAAAATCTAAAAAATTATATTTTTACTTTATGCGTACGTTTTTCTACTAATAAATTGTGAAAAAAAATAAGATAAATGAAAAAAAAATAAGTATAACCTAAACGTTTTTTGTTCATTGTTAAGAATGAAAGTACATATAAATTACTAATTCTACTTTTTTTTTCAAATTGAAATTTTATATATTATGATATATTTAGGAATAATAAATTCCAACTATTTCAAAAATAAGAAAAAATGTATCGCACAAATTATATTTGTATAAAATATAGAGTTTAAAATACATATTATACAATTCAATAAGAAACTACAATGTAAGGATAAGAAAATATAGAAATACAAAATAATAGTATCGATTTAATAGAGAATTCTAGCAAATATTAGAAGAGCTTTAAAATGTATAAAAAATATACGAAAGATAAAAGAAAAGAAAAGATATACGAAAGATGAAAGAAACAAAAAGATAATTATTACAGAGCCCCACAAAAATAATTAAATATTTACAACGTTATTTTATGAAATAGGTACCTACTTGGCATGGTTATGATTAAAAAAAACGTACTTAACTAAAATATGTACTGATGCTCTAGAACTTTCACCAGATAAATATAAAAATAAATTTACCTAGTCAAAATATACGTTTATGATTAGTGAAAATTAATTTTATAAAAATAAGAATAAAAAAAAAGTCTCAATATTAGATTTATAAATAGTTGACGTGTAATGGATTCTCGAAACATCGTTTACCTAGTAACAGAAGCAAACATGTTCACAGTTTAAGAGTAAAATTTTAGCTTGTCTTAAACAACAGTTAAGAATATTGCAAAGTTCTTAAAAATAATCTAATTAATATTTCTACTCAAAGCTTATTATATATTATGTAAAAATAATATAATTATTGTGTTTATTCTTTAAAAAACTAATGATTTGGTTTTCTATTGATAAATAAAATTAGTATAAAAACTTCGGTGTTAAATTAAACATGTATACAACAAAAACCATAACTACACACCTATAACCATTAAGTATTATTTAAAGCATACCAATACGATATAAAAAAACCGTCTTGAACATAAAAAGATTAAATAATTTACCACGTACCAGGTACTTCCAGATATAATTGAGTTAAATGATAAAATATTATTTTGTTTTAAATGCCTTTAAACTTTTATAGGTCTTTAACCTTTTAATTTTCGATATTGATACCCATTTTATGTTTGTATTGATTCTTTGCCATTGTAATTTACATTTTATATATTATAATTGGTAACTATATAACAATAAATTTGTTTTCATGAAAAAAAAATCTGTAAGATAAAGAATAAAGTGCAGTATTACCAAAGAAACTCTTAATAGAAAATCAAACCAAAATACATTAAATCGTAATTTAATTTTAATCTTTACAATACCTATGTAGTTTTATTATTTGGGAAAATGTTACATATTTACTTTTTGAGTTTTATAAATTGCATTAATACTTTCTACTTGTTATTTAATTTACAGTTGAAATTATTTAAATAAGTTAAAACTACCAATTACATTGTTTAAAAGGTTTATAAAGACGTTTCTACTTTAAAGTTGTACATTTACTACCCTATTTTTATTTAATATTATTTAAATTAAATAATTATAAGAAGTTAAATTTGAACAAATGTAAAAGTGCTTTTATAACTCAGTGGTTTATAATGTAAATTTTAAATTGGGAATGGTTTTTAAACTTGTTTTTATATTTTTCAAGTTTAGTTTTTTTAAACTAAGATAATAGGTATACATATAATAATACTAAAATATAATTTAAAACCTTAATCGAAAATTATTATTCAATAGAAAGCCAGGTAAAGCCCTCAAAAGTATAATCAAAAATGAGTCGATACTCTATTTAAAAAAAAAATGAACTGTGTAATTATAAATACTTATTTGTCAAGTAATGTTTAATACATTAGTCATGTAAAAAACATAGTAAAATATGTATAACTAATTAAGAAACTCAAAATGGTCTGTTCATAATTCTTATACAAATAAAATTCGAAACTAATTAATCATAGATTAATAATGTTTGTTATATAAATTTAAAGTTATATATGAAATAACAACTTAACTAAATAAAGTTGCATTTATTATTGAATTATGTTAATATAAAACTTTAATTACCTATTCAATCACTATTTCTTGAACAACTATTTAAAATCACTTCCAATTTTTCAGAATACCTACTATAAACATCTGTGGTCCAAAATTAATATAGTACAACATTTAAATGTATTGTGATTTGTGGGATAAAACATACTTTATAATTTCGATTATATCATAAATATAAGTATCCGATTATTATAAAAGTAGGCATTATATTTATATTCTTCAAATCACAAATCAGTAAGCTTAAAAATAATAGTCTACCCTTAAAGAAATTGACAATTAGTTTAATCTTACCCAAACAATACGATTTATTTATTTATGACAATATTGAGATTTTTTACTGAAAATTTAAAATTTATATATTTCAATGTTTGAAATGTAATTAAAACAATGCTTCATTATTCATTAAATAAATATCAAGTTTGTAATTCTAAAAAAATACTATACAAATTAATTTTACGAAGATTCATTGTTGAAATGTATGAATATGTATGTAATGTAATGTAATATGTATTTTCAATTTGATCATAAAAACAACACACCCTGCAAACCCGTCAATGTGGAGTTCATTACGTATCAAAAGTAAGAATATCCATTTTAGTATAAAGTATTTATTATTTATTAATCAATGCTCCATGATTTATGTAATGAATAAAATAATTTCCCAAGCGAATTAATTTTTAACTGTTTATGTAAAGTATCAAATTACTAAAGAAGTGTATTTAATGTATTATGAAAGTACCACGATGAGTTCAGCATGCGTAATTAATTCGTTGAAAAAAATACTACCACTAAATTTTAGTAGAATAAAATCATTTTTCTGTTAAATTAAAGAAACTCCGTTTCTATAATATATGTGATTACATTATTTTTATCATTCTTATAAGTTAAAAAAATAAAATTTCAAACATTGGTGCGCTAGGAGGTAATGACTTGAAATTAGATAAAACAAAGTATTTCTAAAAACGTAATTACTTTTCAAAATAGTGAATGTTTACTATTAAAAGTATCAGCCATTATAATATAACAATAATTGTTTTTATTATAATTATTATAATATAATAGCGTGATCACTAGTGGTCATTCAACAGTGGTGTAGCTAAATAGCCTATATAATGCGCCGTGTGATCTTTATTGCATATTTTGATAATTTTGTTTTTAATTGTAATAAATTATGAGATTATTAAAAAAAAGCTATGGAGACAAATGGAAAAAGAAAAATAGATTAATATATGTGTATTAGATTATATGACTATCGTTATGGTTTTTACTACGCACAGTAAAGGAATATCTGAAATACTAATACATATGAATATATATTTATTACTTATATAATATAAATAATACATGCCTAACGTCATAATTCATAACTCAATAGTTTAATAAGTACATATAATATAATCTTTGACATGCATTCATTATTAACAGTTTATTAAAATAAATCAATATATAGATATTATAAAGTACAATGATTAATGACAATATAAGCTACGGTAATAAAGTATTAAATATTATATATTAGAGTTCAAAAAGGTTCGAGTAACATCTTTGACAATTAAAAATATATTGGCTGTCTGACATTATAAGAGGTCAGTTTTTAATTTTAAATGTATTAAATCATAAGAAAATAATATATATTATGAAAGGACACAGGCCGCAGACGCAAGAGCGTTTTAAACTTTTAGCCGTGCTGAATAGACTTTTGAGTACTAAGATTTATTATTGCTTTTAAATGTAATATCACCTAACCGAGTGTAGCTAAGGTGTTTTTCATGTGGTATTTATTCATAGCCTAGGTGAGCGAAAAAGGACGATTACCTACCAAACATCCGATCTCTATAATATTCGGTTCGATTTTTTGATAAATTATGCAGTAATTATTTTCCAAGATTGTACTAGATTTTAGAACTATAAAATCAGTGTTAATACATGTTTTGGCCATCTTGCGCATTCTCGTGGTCTACTCAATATTGTATTTACTCGGCGTGCCTTTATTTGTAAAACCATCCAATTTCTAAGTAACGAATTCTCGTATTATTTCTACACTCTACAGTATCAAATGTAAAGATATGATGTCATGTATATTATATCGTATTATACCCACATCGGTATACCTACAATAATGGTCTGTATAATCGTCTTGCATATAATATAATATACCATTGTTCCACAAGGACCCAATAAGTGCGGTACAGTCGAGTTCAACACTTGTGGCTCACAAACGACCACTATTAAATTACACCATATCGCCGAGACCGTTTAAACTTGTCACCGCATTACGACGTGTATAAGATATAACATTATTATATCGTTAAATAGATTATTATAATATGATAATATTTACACGAGCGAATACGCGTCGGCGGAGCGGCGGCAGACTCGCATTATAATCCTTTAACAGAAACGTGACGTTAATCATTGACGTAACGACGTCACGACGCGAAGTTGGCGGTTGAGCGACAGGTATTATACATGTACAATATTATAATATTATATAGTTGTGTATATTTATATTTATATATATTATATACGTGTACGGGGAGGCCAGCCTTCGCGGTGGTAGTGTCTTGTCATCATTTCGACTGCGGCCGTGACTCGTGAATAACAATAATAATAATGATAAATAGAAATAATGACGGTGATGGAAGAAAAATAAAAACCCTTCTCGACGCGAAATAAAATTATAACCTCAACGTTAAGGGCAGACGGATTGACGGCTGTGCGGCAACGGGTTTTCTTCTTGATAAATTATCTGAGCCACACGATTAAATAGTCTTTGTGCGTGTGTGTTTATAGGTGTTGATGTATTCGTGTGTGTATTTTAGTTAGGTGTGTGTGTGTGTGTGTGTGTGTATGAGCGCACCGCCCCGAAGAAGCTGCACACACACACAGAGGTCAAACGAAGTGGGAGGCGCGCCCGCCGCCGTGCTCCCACCCGCCGTTCCCAACCGTCCGTCAGCAAACGGGCAACAGGTGCGCGGGGGGAGCGACCCCACCAGACAGCCCACCCTACGAGTAACGCCGTTCGATCGATATCATTAAAGCCCCGCGTGACTTAGGTATATATATATATATATATATTTACGAAACTTTACTCTCCGTCTCTACCTCTCTCGCACTATATATGTACATTTATAAACGTATTTTCCGGCCCGTCTTTTCGCATTGTGTCCACGGCGTCTAATCGCCCGTCCCTCCCCGTCGGCAGTCCACCGTCGTCTGTCGAGCACGTCACCCCCCCTCGCCACGACCTATAGGTCTCCCTCACATAACCTCGTATATTCCCCCCGGCTCCGGCCACGCTCGTCCGTCGTCCTGCGACCGCGACACCCCGAGGAAGCAAGAGACTATTCGAGACCCAACGTGTCACGACGACGTGCAGTGACACGAATACCAGCTGTACGAGACGCGCGTATATCCGGTACGACGGTATCGTATATTTCATACCCAACCCTAACCTAGGTACCTGCGGCCGGCGTGTCGCCTCTCGTTGTCTTTGTAACAATTACAATTCACGTATACACGCGCGGTTACCACTCGACCCACCGTTTTCGGCCGCGATGCGGAGGGACGCTGCGCGATGGGTATGGAGTCGGCGGACGCGGCCGGTGGGACCGGCTAATTACTGCGATCTGGCGTGGGTTTATTTTGCTGCGAGTCTACTGGGATTTATTTATTTGTCCACGTCGTGGTCGAATGCCGACCACCGGCGACTACACATCACGGACGCAGGTCATAGGTAGTATCGTATTCTTCTACCCAATAATATTATACCTGTACAGCAGCTACACTTGCACATAAAATAGGTACTCCGACAAATGGCCCATGTGTTTGAAACGCGATTGGTTTATTTTGTTTTTATTTTTTTTTTCGTTTGCACACGCTTGTTAGTCCGAATATATTGGAAAACCACTATACCCCATTAATGGTTATATAGTATATGTACCGTTTAAATGGCAATCTCCAATGTATATAAAAAAGATTTATATATATAATATTATATGTGTGTCGATTACTAAAACGAGGGATCAACTGGATATATAAAACGCATTGAGAAATCTTAAACTCAAACAGAATATTATACTACCTAAATAATAATTTATTAATGATCGATATTTTCTACTACCTAAATACCGTTTAACGTGTACCATTATTTTATAATCATACGCTTTGTAATTTGTATAATATGATTTCGAAAATATTATCTAATGTAGTTTTGAAAACAAATAATATGAATGTTTTTGATTGCATCATCAAAGGAAAACGAGCGAAAGCATATTATAACATAAACATCGAATTAAATTAAATTATAATTGTATTTGAGCTTTAAATTTCAAAGTAGGTATGAACATAATATAAATGCTATTAATAATAATGCTAATATTATTTGCAATACATAATTTGCACAGCATAAGTAAAAACATAATTTTTAAGGGAGGTTTTTTATACAAAATACCGTTTGAAAAACGTAATATAACATTAAATAGGCAGGTAGTAATACTATTTTGTGGTCATAAAATAAATTTAAATTACATTCTATAAAATAAAGATAATATATAGAATAAGTGTCTTATTATGTAAAAAGATAAGAGAGAAATAATTTTAATATAATATAAATATAAATTAATAAACTTAATCTTAAGAAAATCTGCAATGTACAAGGTACAAGGTACATAACATTTAAATTGAAAAATATGTTTAGACTGAAACACCTCGCGGCAAGCCACCCACATTGGCAGTGGATTTTTGAACTCGTTATAATCAGTTTCAGACAGTAAAGTGTAGGTGTAATACATGTGTACATGACGTGTACATGGTAAGTATTAAGTATATTATGTTACATACTTATATAACTTAGAGGTAATAATAATATAGGTAGTAAACAGTTTATTATTATATTATATTATATGGTGGCATGGTGTAAGCATTTAAAATGGTACATAATGTAGTCTAATAAATTTACATGAAATATAATTTTACTTCGATTACTCTAAATTAATTATTTGAAATTCAAACTGTATACTTTTATCTAATTGAAAAAGTTTTATCAAATTTTTTTTTGGCTTTATAATTTATGCATACCATATACAAAGCCATCGTTATAGATATTAATTGATAAGATAATGGTGACTATTGACATAATGAATTAAAACCTTATGTGTATGAAAGTTAATCTCAAGTTCGTTCTTAGTTCGTACAGCTATAAATGTGGAGATAACATTGTATTTATAAATACATATAGGTACACATTTATTGTAAGATGGCAAAGGGCTTTTGTATATTGGTACTGAGGTCACTGTACTCACTATAAAAATAAATGTTCATAGGTTTTTTACTTTTATTTTTTAAACTTTAAACATAGAAAACATTTCATTTCAAAACACATTCTACACATATAAGATTATTTTTCTTCGTCTACAGACTGTTTCTTTTTATACTTGAATCGTCCCACTCGAATATCTTCAACGCACACGTATCTAATAATGTAATACATCTATATAGTATATTGTATGTACATATTATGTAAGCCATACATAAGATATATATATACGAGAAAACAATAAAAACTACAAGACGACTGTGGGAAATTGCCTAACAATAGTATGAACGTCCAACATTTTGAATCGAATAACACAACTCAATAGAATGTCGACCAAAATGTATTTATTTATTCGTACGTATGTAAATTGAAAGTAAATACATTTTTATAAAGCAAAAAATAGTTATAAAAACAAAATGTGACGTGGGCGAGGGGTGAGGACGAGGCCGACTGAAAATAAATTGCACAATAAAACCAAATGGCCTATGTTAAGTTTTAGATGACTACCGTTAAGCTTTTAAGTAGGTAGATAGCCATATATATATATAGGTAATACTAAAGTTTCATTGAGATTTCAGAAATAGGATGTTTTTCTATATACAATAATATACCTAAAATGAATATATGATTTAATTTATTGAAGTGAAAACTTCTACCGAGAGGCTCTGCTCGCCGCTTGAAAATATCAGCGACACAGACAAATTTAACGCTTTCAATCTATAGAACATACATTGACTTGTTGGGGGAGGACACATGGGCTGGAGTACCCCAACTAATTTTTCAGAAATTTTAGAGTTCCTCTGGCGTTATTTTTAAGGGGAACGTATAGGACGCTTCAACATTCTGCATTTTTATCTAAATACGAGGGATACCATCATAAGATAAAAAACAACATACCTACTTAATAATAATTATTTATGGAACTATTTAAATAAATAGTTAAAAATGTACGTTTTTTATTTATTTGCTTTTATTATCCTCTTTAATGTGTTATTATTTATAACTATAATATATATATAATTGGTACAGTCATTAACATAATATGTCTTATATTAACTTGGAATTCTTTTTTTTCTTAAGTGATTATATCTAAATATTGCTTATATGATTTAAAGAGCGGTATTAGGGGGTGTGCCCCCGAGGCTCAATAATGTTTAACAAGTGATGGGGACGCTCTCTTTTAAAAAGTAGGTAAATAGAGTTTTTTTTTACATAATTATGTCACACAATACATCACTTATTTACCAAACCATATACATGTCCGTGCGTCTATTATAGAAACACCAACTTTTTATTTTTATTTTCATTAATAAGTAATAACATTTTTAATATTAAATTACATTATAGGCATTAACTGTAAATCCAATGTTTTATAAAGATCGATTTTTTTCCATTTTATAGTTTAAATTAATTTTATGAATATAGGTAGTTTCTTTTGACAAACGTTGTAATATAATGTATATTATGTATAATGTATATTTCTATAAGTCCATTTATTAAGCCACTCGTTCCTCTCTGCGATTATTTATTTCAAATTTACTAAAAGAAACATTTATTTGAAGATATTGTATTAATGTTTAATGTATAAGAGAACTTATAAGAAAGTTGGTGTTGTCTCAAAGATGTACATTTAATATTTTAGTTGAATAAAATGTCTAGTTATTGTTTTTAACCACAGTTCCTTAGGGTTAACAGTAATATAATAACCACGGAAACCGAACAAATCTTAACGTCTCAAACTCTCAAAGGAAAAAACAAAACTTTCTAAAAGTATATAAAACAATAATAAATAATAAATGAACACAATCTTTTTATGAAAATAATATTTACACACTATAACTTTGTAAGTTGTAAGTATAGTGGTCATATAGTGGCCTCGCAGTACCTACCTCCACATATTTGTAGATATTATGAACTATAAATCGCACTGCAGGAAAAAAAACATAATTCATGTCCCTTAAGACAAATGTCTCGCTTAAAATTATTATAATCTACAGATGTTCTAAAAATCGTTTAAATTTCTAATGGACCAATAACGATCATACACCATGTAATTTGCTAATTGTTTTTTAGTCACTTGCAGGTGGCAGGCGGCAGCCCACCGAATTATTACCGAGCGATTTTGGAACCACAGGGATAGAGGTTCCTCTGTCGTGATCAAAACCGTTGATCCCCTATTCCCTAATGGCTATGAGTTTTAGTTACATACGCCGAAATCATTATAAAAGTAGTTAGGTAGGTGAATATAGTGAATACATATATTATAAATTATAATACAAAAAAAAAAGTTAACCTTCGATTAATGAATGTTACTTTACCCATTATACACGTATAGAATTTATTATATATTTTGGGACTCATCAGTTTATATTATGTAGGTACTCGATTTAGGCCGATTACTTAGTTTGAGAGTAGTTCAACCCTACGCCGTAGCTATATTATGTAGGTATATGCCAAATATATTTTTGACTTCGTGATATATTCCAGCCTAACATTTTTCTAAAATACCAGCCTCCTTACAAATGTTGATTTCATTTTGTAAACAGGGTGTTTCTGAATTCAGAAATTGTTTAACTTCTTTAGAAATCATTAAAAACGTATTTACTTTTTATAAATTATATAATTTTTTAATCTTTAATTTGTACGTGGTTTTTACCAAGTTTGGGACTACCAAAAATTCCTGAGAAAATTTTTACTGGAAACTGGAATGTTCCCTCAAATTCTGAAAAGTATAGTTCCCCAAAAAATAAATACATAAAATAAAAATATATTTTTAAGTTCGAACGATATTTAAAAAAACTATTTTATTGTATATATTATTTAAAAATAGGTACCTCAATTAAGGATATCGATATTGCAAGTATAGCCTGGCTGTTATAAGTACCTATTTTTCAAACCTACACAATATATCTAATTAGACCATCTATGTTAAATTCGTTTAGTAGAAATTTCAGTCCAGCTACGTTTTCATTGCATAACCATGGTTTTTCACAGAAAGTAGAGGATATATTTTATGTAGTATCGAAGAATATTTGGTACTACTCTCGCGAAACATGAACATGGGTGGTAGCTAGAAGTTTAAAATCCGAACCAGACGACAATTTCGAAAATATTGATTTTTAACTCTATAGCAACCTATTTAGGGGTTGATAAAATAAGCTTAGAAACACCATCGGAGTCTCAAAGTCTATTGAAATTGATCCGGCAGTTTGTGAAATAAACTGTTAGTAAAAACTCATTTCACATTTATATACCTATAGAGAAGATAAATAAAGTCGCAGAGTCGTACTCGATTTTGTTCACGCAAAGTTTTGACCGGTATAACAAGTGAATTTTACTCCCCCAAGAATAGTACTGGGACAATTATAGACAGTAATTTAATGGATCGAATAGGTCAAATGGCAAATACTGCAGTACACGCATTATGGCTGTTGGGATCAGTACACGCTACATATACGATATACGTATTTATAGATATATTACATATGCGTTACCACGTGTAATCAGCGTCGGATTATTGAAGGTCCTCGTCCTGCTCGACGATCGAAGTTCCGGTCAGGTAAAACTGAAAGGTAATATTTAATGTAGGTACTAAAATAATAGTATTGCACAAAATTGATGATTATTATATATAATGATTAATGAATGTATGAATTTGATTTTATTAATGATTATATGTACCTCTATGTTTTTCAAATTTTAAAGCGGTCGCCGGTCGACTTAATAAGATATAATTTAATATTCGTATGTTTTTTAAGCTTATTTTATAATACAGTCATCATTCTAATGTAATTTAATTATTATTTTCATAATATTATTCATATATACCTATGTACTCACTTATACAACCGCGCAGTGTTCGAGGCGACTCAGAATAAGTGGAGGAATTTTATTATCCTTACTTTTGTTTTTATTTAGCTCATAAAAATTGACGTTTATTTGATATTTAAACACTTTATAATTTACCAAATATTAAATATTTATCTACAGTTTTAAAAAGCCATAAGTTATCCGTTTTACCTACAAATACTATTGAGTACAATCAAGTAAATAAATACCGTTAATTATTACTGTAACAAGTTGAAATACCTACCAACACAGTACATATAAATATACAATATGTGTATAGCCGTATAGGTAATTAAATACACGGTTTTTTCAACAATAACATTAACATACCTAATATGTAACCATATAGATTGTGGAGAGAACGGTAACATTTTAATAGTGCAATACAATAAGTGTAGAATTGTGTCAAACATTACTGTCAAATAAATGTTTAGATTGTTTTATATTGTTTACATTAAATTAAATCTAAAAATATGTTTTCATGCTCACAGACAAAAAAGCTGCCTTCTGAGGTTACAAATATTGGAACAAACTAACTATTTAATATGATTTCTATTGTTATATAATATACTTACTTAGTAAAATAAAATTTAACTTTTAATTTTATATTATTATGTATCGCACTCTAGTAGTAAAATTATGAACTTAATTTCCAGATACATAATAAGATCTGAAGAGTATGAAAATACAATATTAGAGCTAGGTATAATTTATTGCTGCATATTTTACAGTCTAATTGTAATTGTATATTATGCACGTATTTTTAATTGAAAAAGAAAAGTAAGAGAAACTATGGACCAGGACTTATGAAATTAATAAATATTCTCTAAAAACGTAAAATTATGTAAAATAAATTCTATTTTTATAATAATAACTTTATACAACAGTTTTCTATGCTTTATGGTAGTTTATACACTTACAGGCTTACCTGGCAGATATTTGAATACTGTTCTCCTCATATGTGTAATTGTACAAATTATGTACTCACTATATTATTGTATTCTGTGATATCGTGTAGGTACTTACCAACACCGGGAATCCAGATATATACCGGTAAAGTGTATTGTGTATACCACTTATAATTTCAACCAAAGACGTGCCAAGGGGGTGGGAAATGAGGCAAAGTGGCCTACGGGCTACGATGTCAAAAGTTGTAACATTTTAAAGAGCAGCACATGTTTAAATATGTATGTTTAATAGAGATGCCAAATATTATTGCCCCGGGACGCCAATGAAAGTTAGTACTGCATTGATTCCAACAAAGTTTGCAACTTGAATTTCTGACACAATACACTGAAAAGTTATTGTATGAAAAACAATTAATAAACAATTAAATTTATGTGAGATACAGTGGATTACAGACTATATTTACTAGGTGAATAACTAAGAAGTCAATTTTTAACTGGGACCCGCCCAAAAATGTATTTTTTTTTCGGATGGTAAGGAAAATAAATTAAGTCTCAAAGAAGGCTCAAAAGTCTGCTTAAAAAAAAAATATAGAAATAGATGATAAAAAATTTACTTGTAAAATGTATAATATTAGAATTAAAGTAATGCAAGCCTGTATATAATTAATTTCCGAATTTATTCAAATAGGTATTAATAGTAAAATTGAAGAAAAAAAATTTGAATACCGAGATTGGTATTAAACTTTTATTTAAGTTAATTTACCAAAAAATGTGCAGATGCGTATTAAGGCACATACCCACTACCCAGATACCCTATTATAAGTACTGGCTTAGAGCAGCTAATTTTCAAATCGAAAAATACTTATATAAATTATAATTGTGAGTTAAACAATCATGTGCGTTCGCTAAAAATTAAATACATATTAAACACGATATATGCAATACGAAAAGTAGGTACTTTTCTGCTGTACATTAGGTGACGTGTTGGTCACTGAAATAGATGTGTTATATTTTAATTCAATGAAATAAAATTATTGAATACAAAAACGGCTGTGGGGTCTGTCAGGGTGAGCCTATATTACTAAATACTAACAACAAAGTTGGTATATTTTATTTATATGATATTGTTATTAATGTAATATATTTTACTAGAAGACATTAATTATCGTAACACAAGTTGGTTGAAATAATTTGTGCCAAAAAAATTACATTTTAAAATGTCAAGTTGTGATGTATAAATGTACAATACAACAAAATATACTTTAAAAGTTTCAAGTACCATCGAATAATATTTTTAAATTACAAAAAAATAACTGAAATACCTATTTGTTCTTTGTTTAAATATCTTATTAAGATTGGTATCTATAAAAAAAATTTGTTTATATATTTTTTGGTTACAAAACTAATTACTTATGACAAACCATATTGTAAATTTTCCATCCTTAGCATTAAAAATTGAACATTTTATACATTTTTCATTAAAAAATAACTTGCAAATGTTCAAGATTTCAATACATATTGCCAAAACTTGAAATTTGCTTATAGGATAAAAATGTGCTTATAATATTTAATATTTTTCAATATTATATCATCACAACTTATAAAGAACCTTGTATTAAATTTTCAAGCTTTTAACGCAAAAAAAAATTGTATTTATATAATTAAAAAAAAAAAATACTAAAAATTCTCTCATATCTATACACAATTCAGAAAAAATATTTTGAAAATCATGTACGGAATAGTCTTATTAATATTTAGATAAAATTTAAAGTATCTACGTTTACTAGATTTTGTGTTATACGCCTATAAAACTAAATCAATTTTGTCAAAAACTGGTTTTGTTTAAAAATTCGAGATTTTCCTTAATTTTCACAAATCTTAAGGATACTAGGTATTTTTACTTTTGATCCCTCTTGTCACCCTCCCCAACCCAAAAAAAAAAAAATACCAACTAGATTCACTTATATACTTGACAAAAAGATGATGTAAATAATCAAAGAATTTTTACAGAAAAAAACATGATTGTAAAATCAATACATTCATTGGAGCAAGTATGAAATTATTACATAATATTATATAATAATATAATATATATATTTTATACATCAATATTTTTTTATGTATTTTGTTTTTATTTTAAATTAAATTAGGAACTCATATGGTTTTATAAAAACAATTATAACAAATCTAATCTTACAATATTTAGTTAATAATAAATTTTATTCTTATAGCAGTCTTTTATAATGATTAATATTAGTAAAACAAATTTCAGTAATAATTAATATCAAATAAAAATATAATCTCTTTTAGAAAAAATAGTTACATAAGCGTTATAACATTGCTTTTTCTTTTTTCGTAATGATTTTACAACATTTAATTTCACTGGAAATTATCTGACTAGAATAGAGGAAGTTAAGTTGTTTCATGTAGCATTCATCACTAAGGACTATCTGGTACAGAATAAGGGCCAGCACTATGCTTCACAACAATGCCGCTATATTTATTATTTAACACCATTAATATATTATACTCCCTAACTGATTAATTTTAAAGTTTTTTTTTTTTTCACATAAGAATTATCCTTTCACAGTACCAGTTGTAGTCAACACTATGCCGCTAATCAGTATAGTAAAGATGGTGCTGATTATTAATGTAGAACTGTCTTTCTGCTGTTCTTAATTTTGTTCGTTCTTAATAATTTTTACTTTCTTTTTTGATGTTAATTTAAGATACATTAGGTAAATAATATTATCATAATTGTTTACTGTTTGGCGGGCATTTGTTCATATTTTAAACAATAAATAAATATATACATAATACCAATAAATAACTAATAAATTTAAAATATAAATAAATTACTTCTGTTATCCAAACTAAATTGATAGGGAGCTTTATTAATTTTTAACACATAATACCTCCACAAGTCCAAAAATGATTATTACATAATGGTATGTACATAGGCAACATTTAATTATTTGGGAATTTACTTAAAAATCTAGTCTTTTTATACATTAAAGAAGACTTGAGAACAATTCATTCAATACATACAATTAATTCATACAGAATACTTAACATCCTTTGTAACTATAACGCAAAATATATCACCTGTTACCACTCAGCATCACCAGTTGCTTTTTGGAAGACATAGTCATAACCATTTAAACTCATTATACCGTCTTTAAAGTAAAGTTTCCATTTATTCCTGCTACGAGTAATCTACAAGAACAAATAAAAAGATATTATGCTCACTTAGTTTGTAAATTTCTGGATGAAAAATTGTATTTTAAAAAGTAAATACAAATAAAATCCCATTTTATTTTATGAGAAATTATTCTAGATTGTATATTATTTGTAACTATAAGATCGGGGACAGACAGTTTTTAAGAAGTTCGACATAGGCAATTTTCAAATGTATGCATGCGGTTCTTGTAAATGTGTGCATAGTAAGTGACCATTAGTGTGTGCGACTGAGTGTAAAAGAAAATCTGAGCATCCCAACAGTGACACACGCATGTACAAGTCACTGCCTTGGCGGTGAGGGCGTGAACAGTTAACAATTTATGCTCTTTTGTATGTACTCTTTATCCATTCTACTGATCGACCTAATAATACAATAATACTTCAGGAAACTGATCTGAATTTGTTATAATGTCTACTTTTGAGATTAGCCAGTACAAATTTTAAAATGCGTGATTAAAATTCCGAATAATCAATGTTTGAAAATTCTAAAATGTTCAAATTAAATTTATAGTTGGGGGGAGCGGACTGACTGATATCAAGTAGACGTAATAACAAATTAAAACCAGTTTTAAAAAGTATTATGGCATTACTGGGTCGATCAATAAGAGGCACAAAAGGGTGGTATGTTTTGGCCAAAATAACTGTAGCCACAGATCCCTTTAATACATTAATCATAAAATTTACCTTATCATATTGGCAAACAATAACATTTTCAGTTTCAAATAATTCACCATTGTCAATGTCACTTACGTCATCACCAGAATTTAATGGCTCCTACAAAACAAAATATACTTGTAAATTTAAAATATAAGACTATCAACATATATTACAGTAATATTTAAATATATTTTACAATTATTTAAAACTGCTATTTAAAACAAGATACATTATTGATTGTACACAAGGTCAATATAGTATGCCATGAACAAAATAGCTTTATCAATATGATAATATACTAACACTATACATAGTGCATAACTATTATATTAAGTACAAGATGAATGTACTTAATTAAACATTTATCTTATTTAAATGAATATTAATTTTAAATTTATGACTAATGATAGATGTAAGACTACTTCTTAAGAGAATATCAGCGCACCACTTGTTTTCTCTCTCTGGCCCACACGAGACATGGACAAACCGTGTTTACATAGAATCATTTTTTCTATGTTTGTAAGTAATCTTATATTAAAATCACACATTACAAAAAAGACAGAGAATAATATTCTTGAAGGAATGACATCAATTTTATATTTCATTGTTATTTGACTTTATATTCGACTTTCAAAATAAACAAAAAAAAGGTATACATTTAAATTATGTTTAAATTGTTTTGAGACAATATTTAGATAAATAGATGAATCATTCCCTCAAAAATATCATTATCTATCTTTTTGTAATGGGTGATTTTACTCTAAGATTACTTAAAACATAGAAAAAATGATTCTGCGTAAATCCGTTTTTTCTATGTTGCGCGTGGGCCAGAGAGAGAAAACAAATAGTGCACTGACATCCTCCTAATTATTTCAAAACTAATGTTTTGTTTAAAAAAACTACAATTATTATTAAAGTTATAGTTTTTAACTTCTGGATTCGTTGAATAATAATAGTATAAATAAATGATAATATCCATTTCCTTCAACAATTTGACTCAAACACATTAAAACCCAATACAAAAAAATAAAATAAAAATAAACATAGTTAATTTCCATCTAATAGTTATTAGTATTATGCATAATTAGTTAAAAATAAAGTCTAATTTATTAAAATGATACTCCAATTATTTTTCAGCTATTGAGATCTATTTTTATTTATTTATACTATACATGCTTACAGCATCAGAAGCACTATTCTGATCTTTATCGTCGTCTTCATCATCATCGTCATCATTATCACCCATATCATCATCTATATCATCGTCATCATCATCGTCATCATCTGAAGTTGAAGAATCATTACCTCCATCTATCTGAGCAATAGTTCTTTTAACACCACCAGTTACATTCCCACTAATAAATGATTGATTATTTTGTTGAAGTTGTTGCTGTTGCTGTGTAGTTCGTACATCTGATAAAAATTCAGGTTGCGCAACAGTTTGAACACCTAGTAATAATAAAAAAACAAATAAGATTAAGAAAAAAAAAATCTTAATAAATACTCTACTTGAAATTGATTGAGCAGCAAGAACACTATTGACATGCTGTTGTAAAAAAGATGTGGCTAGCGGAGTAGCCATTGCCATACTATTAGTTATTACTGGACCACTAAGGATACTCTGTAGCATATTTCCTACAAACATTTAAAACAATAATAAGTAACAGCATTTAAAAGATTAGACAGAATATTTTAACATAAATATACAACAAACCTTGTATGGCAGAACTTGGAACTTGAATGGAAAGAATTCTGGAACCCGTTTCTTGGGAACCTGTCTGAGCTGGTAAGGTTATTTGAATAGGTACATATTTGTTAGCATAATCTGCAGGTAAAACTAAAGTGTTCTGCTGCTGTTGTTGAAGTTGTTGCTGTTGTGGCTGCTTCTGCTGCAACTGCAACTGCTGCAGCTGCTTCTGTTGCTGCTGCTGTGGTAGTTGTTGCTGCTGTGATAGTTGTTGCTGCTGTGATAATTGTTGCTGCTGCTGTGGCTGAAGTGGTTGCTGATGTTGCTGCTGTTGTTGCTGTTGTATTTTTTGTTGTTGGACCATTTTTAATTGTTGAACAGAGTTATCTAAATAATAATTAAATAATGTTAATTGAAAATATAAAAAACCTATAAGACCTAAATCTAAATACTTACTGACTATCGTAGGAGCATATTGACTTTTAGTCTGTTTAACAACAGTTGAAGTAACAGTTTTAGGAAGTTGAGCAACTTCTTGAGGAGGTGGTGCATCAACGGCTTTACTGGCCATTACTTTAGATTCCCATGATTGACGTAACTCCAATAAAATTTGATCATCAATACCTTCTTCCGCAAAAAATTCTCGAGAGCTATTTATTGTATCTTCAATTACCGATTGGTATAATTTCATCTAAAATAAATAATTATTATTTACTTAAATGAATATACAAACTATTAATTTTTGAAAATAAAAACATCTTCCTACCTATAGATATGGTAATATTATGCTGTGGTTCAAATAGACATAAAATTGTAACTAATGGCCAATGTGGCCATTGTTAATTAAGAATAATAAAAAATAAAAATGTTCATATTTTCAGGCAAGGTAAGGCCGGTGTCACACTTGCGGAATATCCGCAACGGACATTCCGCGGCGGAATAATCGCGACATGTAGCGATTTTATTTTTTCCGTGCGGAAATTCAGCTGTAATGTGTCCAGTAGTATTTAAATATATTATGAATTTCGATATTGCGGAAATTCCGCCGCGGAACGTCCGCAAGTGTGACACCGGCCTAAAGTAAAGTGGTTTCCATGTGTGTGTGTGTTGGTTGGAGAAGGATAGCAAATTATTCCATTTATAGGTAGGTAATATTAATTTATTCTATAATAATCAATTAGGTATACCTAATAAACTTAGTAATTGCAAAAAATAACTTTAATTTTGCCATCTCAAACTGTCATCACAGATTATATAAAATTAGATAAAAAAGTATAAAAGTTTTATACAATCTGTGCTACCTTGTTGATTATAAATCAAAATGAGTTAAGTAATAAAAAATGAGCTAAATAAATAATAAGCTTAACAGATAAATGTATAAATCAAAATCAATAACCTTATTAGAATTGTAAATGTTTGGTGAACTAAAAAAATTGTAGGTAGATATTAAAATGCTAATAGAATCTGAGAAAACAATATTTCAAACGATTGTATCCATTTCAGTAATTCAAAATGTGTTTTATATTTACAAATTAGAATCTTATTAAAAAATTATGTATTTTACTTTGTCTACAAAGTAAATAATAAATAAAAAAAAGTGTATACACAGTTAATATAATAATAAGTACCAACCTACGGTTAAGTATTGAAATTATTTATACTACTATTTTGTGTTAGATTATTCATGCAATGACAACTATATTACAAATAATTATTTTAGACGTATAGCTGGGTAATCAATTATACCTCTGGTTATACTTGAGTAATATGTGAACTATAAATTTAAAAAAATTCCAAGTTTATTAATCTTTTTTATCTAGTAGGTACCTATATGTAGGTACATTCATTAAATTTTTTTATTATTTTCATTATTTTTGAATATAAATGTTTAGATTTTTTAATTTGAATACATTTATGGCTTTACTAAAAATATTATTAATATTAACATTTTAATGGGATATAGGTAGGTACATAATTATATGACATACCTATCTACTAATAATAATTACATAAACATTGAAAATAAGGTCTAGAGAAATTGAAATTAAATCCTTAAAATTGTATAACTCATAGACACTATAGTATAGCAGTAGTTCTCAGAATCACATATTGACATAATACCTTATAAGTTATAACAATGATCAATAAAAAATGTAAGTACCTACTTAAAGGGGGCATAATGGAAAAATGACTTGGTACTAAATACTAATGTATAAATAATCAAATTTAATGACCTACAAAATTAACCTTTAGATGTACTTAAGTCACAAATTTGCCTAGTATAGTGACTGAATCATCACCATATGGAAGTAATAACTAGTCTGTGTTTTGCTAATCGATAAGAGTAAAAGTTTTTACTCTCTATTGCGGCACCCCAATGCCAAAACACTCAATCCGCTATTATCAAATTAATTAGGTATAACTATGTGACCGAAATCAGAGTGACAGTGCGTATGTGGCAATAGGTATATCGTTTTACATATTTTTACAAAAGATATACGTCTTAAGGCCAAACCGTGATGACGCGAGCCTATCACGGATAGGCGACAATATTAAGAATATCGTAAATTATTTCGAGCGTGTGTAGCGACATACCAAAAAAGGTGTACTTGGAGAGTATATTTTACTTACCACGGACGATTGGGATAACGACATGTTCGAAGGGCCAACGGAAACAGCAACGTCCGTCCGTTTGGGATTTTATTCAAATGTCCTGCCGTGTCGTGTGTACGGATCGCGGCGGCGAGCACTCGGAATAGATTTATTTTTACGTCGAGAAAACCAACGGACGGAGCAACACGACCGCGACAGCTGCAGCAGTTGTAGTGCAGGACGGCCGGACGTGTGGGGTTTCTCTTGCGAAAGAACCCAAGTTTCACCATGTGCCGCGACTCCTTTTATACTGTCAGCCGATATAGGAGGGCAGCGGGTTTTAACACACGGCCGACGTCATCGGCCGCACGGGCTGGCCAAATGCTACGATAGTTTATTACCGTACACCGTATTTCACGGTGCAGCCACATTAATAGTCTGCTGCAGCAGCTGCTGATGAAATTATTTTTAAATTAATATTTCATTTCGTCTACAATAATATTACGGGACAGTCGGGACATAGGTACACCGTGGGTCCGTGGTACAAGTGGTACAACTATACAGTCAACGACCTATTATGTGGTACGTCGGCAAAAGGTATATCGGTGTTGCTTCATATACCTTATAGTATAATGTCTATGTGTTGCTTGGATCCTTGGAATTTGGATACCCATCATTTTATACCACGGACATATTTAGATGCACAAACATATAATATGATTTATATTGATATTTAATTTTCAAATATTTTTATAAATAATTTTCTATATTATTATTATTTATATATAATATATAGTTGCTTCTTGCTGACGTTGCTGTAGTTGTTTGTTGTTATTTCGATTTTCTAATTTGTTGAATGTTTATAGTTGATTCACTGGCGATTCGTTATTGGCCACCAGCCTATATAGTGGACGGGGATGTACAATAACCTAATTTGAATTGCAGGATACCTATATATTGACCAATTGTACAGGTAGGTATTTAATTAGGAATTTATATACATTTTATATTTTTATAGTTTAAATTTTACACGAATATAAAGTATTACTATTTAATTATAATTAAAGTATAATAATAATTAAGTACTAAAAGAAGATATTATTATTATCAATTTTATTTTTTTAGGTATAATACTGGTTCTTGAATCTTGTTATACAAACGAGAAGTACGCCACTATCGCCACTACAAAATAAGCAATAAATACAAAAAAAAATTAAATAAAATAAATAAATATATACTGCATACGTAATGCATAGCAAGAATAATATTGATCATTGAGTAATGGGTATATAGGTACCTCCTATAGGTCATGACTCATGACTATATATAAAAACAATTAATACCATAAGGTTTAATTAATAACATTTTAAATAAAAAATATACCCAATGCTATTTTTTTTTATTGCTAAAGCAATAAATATAAAATTAATAAAATTATGCAGGTACCTATAACAAAGTATCATATACATACCAGCTGGTACCTACCTATAAATGTGTAACAAATAACTCATTTAAAAAAATCGTAATTTTGTATTAAAAAAAAACAGTACCTTGTATGTACCAACTATAATTTATTTATGCTATGATCAATGATATTACTCAACTACTGTAACAATAATTTGATAGCAATTGATTTATCTTGAGGACCGTCTACGAAGGCACTATACTTAAATTATAATACGATGTGTACCTACCTATCAATTTTTTTTTCATCATAAGTACTATTAAATATTAATATGTACTCAACATTACATAGGTACTTACATTATACACATTTACTAATTATTATTTTATATAAAATTATAGATTAATTAGATTATACAATTAATATGATACAACACGTCTTCAACTTTACTGTAGGTATTAGATGTTATTTATAGTCATAAGTACTTTCTTTATCATTCTACAAAATACAGTGTGGTTGAGATTGGTGTGTAAAATATAAGAAATTTCCGTTAACACTGATATCAGTATGATCCGTTTATTTGTCGGCTTGTGTTTTGTTGTTGTTTGTGTTTGTTATCTTAGGGTTTCGAGTAATAATTATAATTTATTACAATTTACAATTTAGCATTTAGTTTTTACGATTTTACAATTATTATTTCTCTTCTTGCCTTTTGGCATTTATAGGTAATAAGCCGTTAATGTATTTATAAATTCATACTACAGTTCGTATATGTAGAAATATTCAATAAATATTATTTTATTACATTTTGATTTGGTTTAATATAAATATCGAGCAAATTGTAATCATGATACCAGAATTTTGCGTATTTTATGGTGTTTTAACTTTTTCTTGGATAGAATTCCTATGGGAACAGTACTTAACGCTAAGACAGGTAAATTATTTCATTTTGAAATCACATTTCATCGAAAAATCCAATATTTTAGAAAAATATCTAGGTATTCATAATTATTATAGGCTGTGTCTATAATTCTACGTACAATTTTAATTTTGTGAAGAATACATTTGATGTGATAACGAACAGCACAAATGTTTACTTAATAGCTTACTAATTGATGAAAACTTTTTTTAGAGACGTGTATATAAAACTACAGATAAAATACCTGAAAGATTAACTGGTGTACTAGATGTGGAAACATTTAACAAGGCAAAGTCTTATGGTATTGACAAAAATACCTTTAGTATTGCTGAAGAATGGTTTCATATGATTATTTCAACTGTAAGTAAAAATATTAATAAATAACTTGTTTTTTGTCTAAAAAAAAATTAGATTAATTAGGTATGTATTTTATATTTTTGATCCAACTAATTATAATTTATATTTTTTTGGTAAGAAGAATTTATTATTGTATTTTTTTTTTAAATCATATCCCCATTTTGATGTACTACAACTTATACTAAACATGGAAAACAGTTCTAATAGCAATTAATTCATCTTCGAGTATTAGGAAGTATTTAATATTATTGCTGTTATTACTTATTAAAAATATGTCTATCATGGTATAAATAAAATCGTTATTCATGGTTAATAAAATATAATAATATTTTATATGAATATATTCATTATTAACTTCTCAACATAAAACAGTTTTAATAAATATTGATATACCTACCATATTTAGTACATCTATATGTATCTACTGTACCTACTCTTTGCCCACCGGGCATTAATAATAATACATTTATATTGCAATAGCCAATAGGTATGTGAGCTATATAATGTATAAAACAAATAGTCAACAGATATTATGATTTTCCAGCATTTATATGCACTTTTTTCAAACTTATATGTTTGAAGTACATAGGTCTTATCAATTATTTGAATAAAAAAAACATAGCTGTTTTAGAGTTTAGATTATTGTGTTTTATTATTTTATAAGTCCTGTATACTAAACTTCACTAATACTGGAATGCTTAACCACCCAGGTATTTTATAAAATTGTTATGCCATCCACAAATTATGCTTTAACAGTAATAAAGAAAAAAAAATGTTTAAATCAATAAATTGTTACATTACACTCATTTAATTTTTGACACATTAGCAGAAATGATTTTCCTTGTCGAGAAAAAAGTTTCTTTTTATTTATGGAGTTTAGAATCTATAGATTTATATATATAACTAACTACTAAGTATGATATAATTACAAATATTGCATATTTTAACATACTTAATAATTTATTTGTTACTTATAATGTATAGGGTTTCATCTGTTTGAATGGATTCACATTACTATGGAATTTCAGCAAATATTGTTTGATTGAGACTCATTATTATGATAGTGAAATTATGACCAGTTGCGTATTTCTTCTATGTATGAATACCCTGGGTACACTTATGTCTTTGCCAATCTCAGCATATAGCACTTTTATTATTGAGGAAAAACATGGATTTAACAAACAAGTAAATCACAAAATAAAATACCTAAAATACAACATCTTTATTTATTTATTTATAAATATGTTTATGTTTTTACTTTTTAACTAGAATTTAAATTTCTTCGTTAAAGACAAGATCAAGAACTTTTTATTGGTTCAAGTGATTTCATTACCAATAACTGCAGCTGCAATCACTATTGTTAAATGGGGTGGACGTTATTTCTTTATCTGGTTGTGGGTATTTGCTGTAGTGACTTCATTGTTTATCATGACAGTATATCCAGAATTTATTGCACCATTGTTCGACAAATATACACCATTACCGGATGGAGTTTTGAAATCTAAAATTGAAGAGCTTGCAAAGCAAGTCAAATTCCCTCTTTACAAAATTTATATTGTAGAAGGTAAATTATTCAAATTATAATAAAAAATTATTTACCACTCATTTAACTATATTTGTTTTAAGCAAACTGTTATTCAAATAAATGTCTTGTATTAAAAATACTTATTTTTTCTATTGTAAATTTGTTTTTAATTTTTAATCTTCCTTTTTGATTTTAGGTTCAAAGCGATCAGCTCATAGCAATGCATATTTTTATGGATTTTTCAATAACAAACGTATTGTGCTGTATGATACATTATTGAAAGATAGCAAAGATATTATGAATAACAAAACAGTTGTAGAAGAAAATGCTCAAGGTGATAAAATCGAAGAAAAAGGAAAAGGGATGAATGATGAGGAAATTTTGGCAGTCTTAGGTCATGAACTTGGTCATTGGAAACTAAACCATATTTTATTTTATCTTATAATATCTCAGGTATTTTTATCTTTTTGGTATACATATAAATTTTTGTTTTATACTGTAATGCATTTTTGTTTCAGGTAAATTTATTTGTTATGTTATTTGTCTTTGGATGGTTGTACGACCATTCAATGTTGTACCGAGCATTTGGATTTTATGAGTCAACCCATCCAGTTATCATTGGTCTAGCAATTATTTTTCAATACGTGTTTTCTCCATACAACACTGTTATATCATTTGCTATGACTACACTAAGTAGACAATTGGAGTTTCAAGCCGATGCTTTTGCTAAAAAGCTTGGACATGCAAAACCACTTGAATCTGGATTAATACGTTTACACAATGATAACTTAGGATTTCCAGTTTATGATTCTCTATTCTCAGCTTGGCATCATACTCATCCTCAACTATTGGAAAGATTGGAAGCAATCTCTAAGACAGACTGAATATTTAATGTTAGATTAAAAGTACACACAATTCCGATTTAAATTTAAGCAGTGTTTCATATAATATAATATTTTTAATTTTTGCATTCTTCAGTTAAGTTTCGAGGTATCATTTTTTGTGTGAGTGTGCGAAAATCTTCTAGTCGACATGGCTGTGGACAACCTGGTAATTCAACTAACTCAATGTTTGATTCTTTCCATTCGTAGTCTCTGTTGTATAATAACTAGTTTTTTTAAATTAATAAACATTTAATCATTTATTACCATTGAATTTATATTTTATTTCATTATTTACCTTTACAATTGTTTCATTTGAAAGTGATGCATATAATTCCATTACAACAGCTGCTCCATAAAGTGGATATGTTATATTTTTTACATTTAGTGTCTCCAGGAAAGGAACTATAGTCGAATCATGACCAACATGCATATATATTTTTTTTGCGTCTGGTGATTTATTTATTGATGCTTCCATTCTCGTTAACACATCATTTAACATTTCACCTAATAAATAATTATTGATAGTATTATTTGTATCAATGTAAATATGTGTAACATGTGTAAATATAATAACCTGAATATAAAAGTTTCATTTGATCTGTTTCAGCTAACAAAGTCATAGAATATAATATAAATTCTTCAATATCTTTATATCGTTCTAATGCCCAATTAGGGATTGGATAGTTTGCCATACGCTAAACAAATAAACTATTAAATAGATATATTTAAAAATAAAAAAATATATAAAATACTAAATAGTCATAATGAAATGTAAGTCATTTCAATACCATTATTATAATTTGTGATAGATAAACTAATTTAAAATATTGTTCATGTCTATTTATTTCAGTTTCTTACTTGTGTCATAATGACATCTGCTACTTTTAATACATCATAAAGTGTATTTAATGGATTTGATGTGTAGTTTTTCATATAGTTGATTAATTTTTTTATCTTTTCGGTTTTTATTGCATTTTCACAAATTTCGTGTAATTCCATAGCATACTTTGGACATAATCTCGGATCTCCTGTAAACTAAATGTTTTCTTAATTTCAAAAGAAGTCATTTCAGTGTATATCTTAAATATAAATTGAGTTTTGAAATATTCCTCTTGTCAGGCACGGATTCAGGAAGGGGTGCATTGGGTGCTCGGGCGCCCCTTGTCCTCTTGGCCACCAACAAAATAAATTTATATTATAAATTGTATTATTTGTTATTTTTCAAAATAATAATAATATTAATATCGGTGATTCCGTTATCGTCGTCACATACGACGATAATACCTATGGTTGAATATTTTCAATAATTGAAAACGGTTAAAACTGTTGTAGAAGGGTTTAAAAATAAAAGACAGAACGATATTCAAAGTTTAAATTCGATTTATACCAAATCATTAATATCAGCCGATATGCATAAGATAGAAGTTGATAAACCCCGAACGTGTTCAAAACAAATTAATAGCGAAAACATATTGACCAACGACCCAAAAGAATATTTTCGTTTGACCTTATACCTACCATTTTTGGATTATTTAATATCAGATATCAAAAATAGATTTGTAGGTCACGGACATGAAATGATTATGTATTTACAATATTTAATACCATTTTTCCTACATATGAAGATACAGAAATCAAAAAAATTATTGAATGGGCCAAATTTTATATCGATGATCTAATTGGCTCAATTGAACAAGTTAAAGGTGAAGTTACTTTGTAGAAACAATTTTTGGAAATCCCAATTATATAAACCAAAAACTTCTATAGAAGCTTTGACCCATGCATCTAAATTTTATCCTAATATAAAAGAATTGTTAAAAACTTTTTGCGTTAAACCAGTTATCACTTGCACCGCAGAAAGAACATTTTCTTCACTTCGACGATCAAAAAAAAAATTTAAGTTCAGCAATAGGAGAATATAGATTAAATGGACTTATGCTTCTTAATATTCATAGGAATATAAAAATTACTCCAGAGGAAGTTATTGAAGAATTCTGTAAAAAACACTCAAGAAAATTACTGTTACAATATATTTAAGAAATTAATGTTATTTTTAAGTTTATATTTAACAAATACTGATGTATATGAAAAAAAGTTAGCACCGTAAAATCAAATAGAAAATAGTAATTTAAATAAATAGAAAGGTGTAACAATTTTTTTTTTTAACACCCCCAGTTAAAATTTTCCGGATCCGCTCATCCCAAAAGTAGTCATCGGTCATCACTCATCACCTACAATATTCATAAGACTGTTAAGTAAGCCCCAATGCATTCCTTAGTTCCCTCAGAATCTAAAATGTAAGCTTTTGGTACCTACCTATACCTATATATTGAAATATTGTGGCCTATAGAAAGTCATCACATGATTTAATTTAATCTAGTGATGTCAGCAAATTACTTTATTTTGTTTCTTAATAAGCTTAAATTCTCTGAACGCCGTTTTTGTAAAAATAAATATAAGACGTATACATCGCAGGTACACGATACTATAATATGCAGTGGGGTAACTATAGGATCTTTGAATTATGGGTGCATACTATAGCCTATATAGTATATAGGTACTTATATGCAGGGGTGGGTTTGTTTAGGTTACCACCCCCCCACAGCCCCTCACCATTTCTTATCCTCGCTACGCCACTGCTATATGAGTATACCAATAAATAGTTGACAAGAGGACGCGCGTATTGTTTAACTTTAACGGTCAGGCACGATCTACTGCTGGTTCAGTGAAGAGTCCAACAAACCTAACAAGTGAGGACTTGAAAGTCGATTATAAAATCGGTGATGCCTGAACACATATTGGTTCACAAAATAACTCATCAACGTAGGTAATAGGTATAAATAAAATAGGTATAATAAAAATGTCATAAATAAATGTGAATTCGCTGTATTACATTTAAATCAAAATACGTAAGATACTAAGATACAATTGGGATATTTCAAATTTCAATATTTGTCTAGTTTTAATAACCACACCGAAAACTGCAATAGCCAGTACTCAGTAGGTACCTAATCCTACCTCTTTGGACGTCTGCAATAGTGCAATCGGGCGGTATTGATAGGTATAAAATACCTACCCTTTACCAATACCGCAAATAAATACTACCGCAGCATACCGTCCTTATATTGTAATTGTATTTATATCATTATTTCTTACTTTCTGGTGGTCTTTTGACAAACTCGTCTTGATCGGTATGGGCTGCCATTTGAGGTCCTTGTTCCACATCTGCTCGTCGTTGGGTGGGTACATACCAGCCAACAGGTAACCGGCCGTCTGGTAACACCGATCCACCTCCGTGGTGGACACGTCGATCTCGCTGGGTGTGTACCGCTGCAGCGGGTGTAAAAATCCCAAGTACCGTTCACGCAGAGCTTGACCTGCACGGTACGCGTTCCACACGCCTTGATCGGTCAACTCGCCCAAGCCGCGGGGCCAAGGTATTTGGTCAGTTTGGTTTTTGTAACGTATCAAAGGTGCGCGGTTCGTATGTCTCATCAGCTGTGCAGATCAAAACACACAAAATTGTCAGTTGTCACTATGAAATGTGTATTATGACTGTGTGATCACTGATCACTCAATCTGCAGTCGAGGTCTATAATACTCTCGATGAAGTAAACTTACGACAGTGGCACAGTGCAAGTGTACTAACTTAAATATCTAATAAGTATAGTTACTTCAGAGTACCTAAAATAGCCTATAGGTACAATCGCTGAATCGCATTTTGAAGAAGGTTACTGGCTATACCTTCGTATAGATAAAATATAATATTAAAATATGAAATTTTACTTTGGACAACTATGTTTTTCAAACTTTTTTAAATTTATTTGTTAAATATTATTTTACAATTTATTTTTTAGAACATGTAGCAACCAGTTTTTATATGAATTTCTGTCTTTTTTGATTATTCTTATCCATAGAATAATAAAAACATATTAATTTTATTAATAGGTAGGTACCACCTATAGGGACCTACTAATAACTTATAAGTGAGATTAGTAAATTATAATGAAGTATAGTAGGTAGGTGATACTTGTTTTACCTAGCTTAAATTATACCTACACACTAGCGACGGATGTAGGGGGGCCCAGACATATTATTTCTCATATTTTCACAAGGAAATTTACATAAACAATAAACATTGACCTAGTAATTTATCGATTTGGAAAAAACAACAAAATTAAAAAAACCGTTTGGATTTTGTTATTTATTATAATATAATCATTAATTATTAACTTACTTATTACATTAAGATTATACTAATATTGGGAAAACAATTTTAATTTAGAATAAACTGCAAATTGTTATCCCCCTCTCTGCAGATCTTTGTACTGGATCCATGCCTGATCTACACTATAGTATTATTTATTATGATAAATAACCTATACACTTTAATGGTTTACTTATATTTTATATTTTGTTTTTGCAATTGCAATGTTGCATAATATATACCTATTGGTTATTTCTATTCGTAGGTATATATTATATATATAACTAGGTAACAGTTAGTAGAAACTTCTCTGTACTCAGCATTAATAAAATGACGACAATAAATTAGCGGCATCCGTACACCCACAGCGTGAACCGTAAACGGTGGGTTGTCAGTGGCTGACGAGTAAAATTGATTCAACGTTTATTTAAGAGAATGTCAGAACAATATTTGTTTTCTCTCACACACCCGCGCGGCCGCGCACACCATAGATAAAACGCTTTCCCATGAAATCGTATTTATATGATTTTTGAGTAACTTTAGAGTAATATCAACTATTACAAAAAATATAGAGAATAGTATTTTTGAGGGTTTAGTAAACCTATTGGTTTTATATTTTATTATCATTTGACTTTCAAGATAAAAAAATAATTTTTGTAAATATAAATAATTTTGAGACAATATTTATACAAATCAATACATAGTCATGCCCTTAAAAAAAATATTCTCTATACATTTTACCCGAAAACAAAAAAAAAAAAATTTTGCGTGAGTGCGTTTTGTCTATGTTGCTGCATACTTTCTTATGTGTGATCGCTTGGGCCAGAGAGAGAAAACAGACAACAGTGTATGAATCAAGATTCATGACTCATGGCATGCAACTGACATGACAAAATATAAAATTTAATTTTCAAATTTTATAGAACTGCGGAAAATTTGAAAAAACTGGCACCTTAATATGATACCAATGTTAGTACCACTACAACAGTGCTATAGTGTGCTACAACTAATGATACGGACGTAGATATAATCATTATTATGTAGGTACTTAACCTAACCTAACCTACCTATAGTCTATACCTCTTAATCTCTTAATTATAAATATCGGGCTGTATATATTATAATTTATAACCAATGACCTTGTCCTTGTGGCTATGAGAATCGTTATTTTAATTAATTATCAATTAATGAGTGGGTGGTATATATAGCTATATGGTAATACCACAATAAATAAATAGTTTTATAAATCGTATGTTGAACTGTCGAAGTCCTGTCACGAAGTTAAAAACATCGAATTTTGGCCTTATTATTTACGACCATTAGTAATAGATAATAATAATTAATAACTATCGCTACCAATTAATATTATCGTAATACCTTTATAGGTATATTATTGTATTGAATCTTATACTGTTTAACTGTTGTAATGACTAGTGTATAATTAAACACCGTATTTTTATCCTGTGCGGTATTAATCAGTATTAGTTAAGGACATTTAGTGCACAACATAAACTTTTTGGGATTTCGGTGCCACTGCTGCAGGCCCCTCCCAAATTATGTAACCTAACGAACAATGAATCGTAAAAAATCATCCATCTATATAGGTACACAATATGTATTATACTATTATGTATATACCAGAAGCTGCAGTGGTTAGTATAGTACCAATGTATTGTATTGGATACATAAGTCCAAAAATACATGCAGCGGCTAGTAGGAACCGTTCTGTAATCTTTGTTATAAACCTTATAATGTTGTTAGGTATATTTAGGTATAGGTACTTACTATGAAAACAAATTTTAACTGTAAATGATCTTGATTTATAGATTTAGAAACACATTCATTTGCAATAAATATTAATAAAAAAATGTACTTTAAACTAAAATATATCATTTTATATTATTATTTTGTTAGTATATAGGTACTTTAAAATAAATAATAACAATTTCTGATTAGTCAAACAATATTGCAGGTACTCACGACACGAGATAACTAGTTAGTGGTTATTAATATTATATGCATGTTTGTTGTTTGAAAATGTTTTTAACTCACACCTTCAGACTTTAATACCATAATACATTCATATATACAGAGTGATCCAACTAACATGCCACACTCGTTATCTCCGTCAATTGGTGTACATTTGAAAGTTTGCAACTTTAATATAATATGATAATGATTTTTTTAAATATAATTTCAATTTGAAATATGCAACATTTTATTTTCATTTAATGATTTCTACATTTTTATATCACATAGTCAATTTTTAGACAATTACCTTAAACTCATTTAAGTTTAAATGTCAACCGGCTCATAATTTTTAACTTCTGTAATCTGTACCTAAACTTCGAAAGTTGAATCCTACTGGCAACGTCGAGGTTTATTATTCAAATTATTTATTACCTATTCTATATCTTTGTATACCTATGTTATAAAAATTAGATAAGATAGGAGGACGTCGCACCCGCATGTGTTGTTTCCGTCTTGCACACGTACGACATAGCAAATTTTCGTTCGATAGTTTCAATAGGGTATTGTCAGTTTTTATATTAGAGTGAATTGACATATTATAAAACTTTAAAGTGACAACATTTTATGTGTTCTCTCGTTGGTTTTTTACGATATTTTAATTTTTACGTGAGTTATGAGCATTTTAAAATATTAATACTTTACATACCCATATCTCACTTAAAATTTAAAACATCGTAAAAGACCAACGAGAGAACACAGATAATGTTATTACTTCAAAGTTTGATAATAGGTAAATTCACTCTAATATCAATACTGACAGCACCCTATTGAAACTAGAGATCTGAAATTTGGTATGTCGTACGTGTGTAAGACGGAGACAACACATGCGGGTGCGACATCCTCTTAAGGACAGGAGTTAAAATATATTGTCTAGGATTACCTTGATAATCAGTATAATCGGTTCATATAAACTAGAAACGTTTATTATAATTTATAAGAAGTGACAATTCGTTAAATACCTGTCCTATTCGATATTTATACAATAACATGATCAGAAAAATATTCTGTTTCGGTATAAATAATTACGAATTACAATGGATCACAATAAAAAATAATTTTAAAATCCTACCTATAATAACTTAACTAAACAGTATGCTGGAAAATCGTAAAAATAGATTTGAAAAATTCAAAAATAATGAACACTTACCTACTTATTTAAATTATAATATAAACACAGGTTTTCACAAATACTAAAATAAACAAACATTTATTAAAAAATTGAGTGTATCTTGTATGTATATGTCTATTGAATCCTGGAAAAAAGAAACAAAACTATATAGAAATAGGTTCAAACATGTTCTGTATAGTCATAAAAGGATCAGTTTTAAAAATAAATGTAAAGATAGTCCTTAATATTCCAGGACAATAGGTATTAGTCGTACTTTTTGTGGACCTTTTACAATAATTTTTACCATTTGTCTTTGCAACGTGAGTGTATTCATAAAAACTATCTTTTTACCGCCTTTATTCAATTAAAAAATTTGCATTTATAAAAATTAACAACAGTTTAAGAAAAATTAATTTTGTTGCCGTGGGCTACGTGAGTGACTAATAAATGTATATGATCTGATGTTTATGATGTATATCGTATATGTATAGATTTATATGAATAAAAGTTTTTGTCATGTTAACTAATTGGTTTTTATTTTATAGATATTGTAATACAGGTAGTGTAAAATGAATTTACGCGACTTGTGGAAATTGTGTCTATATTGTACAGGTATATATACTTTCGAGTTTCGGTTTTACATCGTAACAAATGTTAAGATTTAACATTCAATTTTCTAGCTTTTTGACCAAAGAACAAACCATGTTATTATGTTAACATTCTATGGTACATCAAAAAAACCAAAAAAACTGAGATATCATGCGATATTAATAATGTTTTTACATGCTTTACCTACATTTATACAACACATTGACAATTTATTATTCTAATTAAATACAAAATATACACTTGATATTTGCAGATTTTCAGATAACGTTGTTGTGGATTGGTAATTTGTGAATCATGCGCTATTATAGCATTATGGATTAATTCTGTAATCCATTTAACATATAATTAATAAATGAATAGGTAATGTTGTAATAATACCACTAAAACCAGCAATTTCAATGAGTAAAACTTGCACAATCTGTTGTACGCTCTATTCATAATGCTAATACAGAAATCTGAAATACGTTCCTATAAATGATAATTCCAAGTTTTATTAATGTACATAATATATTATTATATGCAACTAACTTAATGTATACATTTAATATTTAAATGATATTAGTCGAATATTATTTAAGCTGGCATTCTTTTTCCCAGTTTTTTGGTACATAATTTTCGGTCGATATTATGAAATCTTCTAATGTTGGTAAAAAACTAGTTTGGCCTTCCATTTCTAAAGATAGAATATCTGGAGTGTCGTAAGTTTTTGCGTACATTATCTAGAATGAAAATATATTTTGATTAGGTAGGTATCTAAGGAAATTATCGATAGGTATCCATAAAAATGTATAATTACTTTTACATAGAATTCTTCTTTGATTTTGTGTAGTTCAACAAAAGCTGCGGCTCCGTAACTAGGTTTAAAAAGATTTTTCATTCCCAATGTATGTAAAAAATCAATTAACGTTTGCTCATGACTAAAGTAAGCAAACATTTTTCTGTCGGGGTATAATCTTCCATCCATTTTGTCTCTCATCACTCTAACTATTTCTCCAATGAGTTTTCCAGACCTTAATTTTTTCATGAAATCCGTTTTCGAATAAGTAACCAACCATTCTAAGACAATATTTTCCATAAGACCCATGTAATTTTTTACTTTTACCCATGATGGCAAAGTCAGATGATTTCTTTGCTATAAATAAGCCATGGAATTATTTATAATTTATATAGACATCATAATAATAATTAAGTACCAATGACAATAATATTATAATTTTTCTATAGTTTATACTTTATATATACATCATGATAATAATTATCATAATAATTGTCATTGATATGAGACAAAATATACATAATAATATAGGTGGTAGGTAATTACTATTATTATCAAAAAAACAATAAATTACCTGAATAGTTAATGAATTGAATATATTTTCAACGTCTGAAAGATGTTTTATTTCTAAACCCGTGTGATTAGATACATAGCTGAAGAATGTTTCATATTTAAATAACATTTGCTTTTCAGTTTCATTTTTTGCTTTTTTAAATTCTGCGTCATAAGCAGGGCAAGACTTTGTAACTCTAAGAATCTAAATATAAAAAATACAAAGTGGTTATTTGTCTTTGTCTATAGGTAAGTAGGTAATATACCTACGGTTTTAAAAAGCTTAAAGCAGACAGGTTGTGCTATACAGATAATTGGTTTTAATTTGTTCTCATTTCAACAAAATAAATATTTTTTGTAATTTGTACCTATTATTCTTAAACCTACACCTAATAGGTTCTATGTGTAATATAAATGTGCTGTTTTTCAAATAATATTATATCTAATATGAATTGGTGTAGTGGAGGGTACACCTCCTAATTTTATATTTATGCGTGGACCCTCAACGAAAATCGTGGTACGTAGCCACGTAGGTTAGGCGTATTATAGTCCTCCGCGTTATTTTTTACAATGATTACTTTATTTAAATTTAAATTACGTTTACTCATGAACTTTTTTAGGAGTACATCACTGCTAATAAAGTTCATAAATAAATAATTAATAACGATTCTCTAGGTAATTAAAGTTACAAAATATTATTATTTAAGTTATAATATTCGTTGAGTTGAAATTGTTCAAAATAAAATACGTATAAATAAAAATACAATATCACTAAATGACTTTATAGTCCTATAACATTCATTATTTTTCAAAAAAAATAAAAAATACTATAAATAAAATAACTATACCACGGTATTCATGAACATTTTACTTTTTAAAAAGTATTTTTGAACGAAATCCATCATAAGAAAAAAAATATCGTACCTACATAAAAGGTATAACGTAATAACTACTATAATGTTTTCAACAAATGCCTATATTGAGAATCAAAAAAATTGTTTATAGATAAAGTAAATACCTACCTACTTTCAGTAAATAAACTAACTAGTACCTATACTTAACAAATGAATATAGGTATTATTGGAATTTCGTTGTAAATTTTAATAGTAGGTTATTGTTATATCACCGTAAGAATGTCTAATAATTTTCTAGGTCCAAGCAGCTGAAGATATCGATATGAAATACACATTTACGTTGTCTTCATTTGGAGGTATCGAATGAATTGGTATAGGTATCCATTGTAAATCGTTATTCCAAATTTGTTTGCCATTGGGCGGAAATGCTCCTGCTAAAAATGCTGATGCCGTCATCTGTGTACGATCAGTTTCTGTACTCTGTACCAAAACAAAGCTACTGTTGTAGGTGACTGGGAGAAACTTCGTGTATCGCTTTCGAAATCGTCTTCCAAATTCATACGACTTTAATTTTCCTGCCTTTTTAAATTAAAAATTAAATACAAATAACAACAAGCAGTTTACAATGATGTAGGTATCATATGTTTTCCTCTACAATATATGGGCAAATAGCCAAAAAAAATTGGTAAGACTGAAGTGCGCCATAATTAGACAAAAAAAGCCTATAGTATACTTATACTCCATATAAATTATAATACCTATAGAAAATTATTTAATTTATACATAGATATAGGTACGACTGTATTTTTCCACTAATAATTATTATTAGGTAGGTACCTAAGTTTTATAATTTTTGTCAGAAAATTATAAATATATAGTACCTATAATGTGTATTGACTACTAGGTAGTGTACCTACCTGTTGATATGGACTTTATTTCCCCCAAATGATAACTAAGTTCTCCAACTACACTCCCTTCTATTTGTACCTATGGGTTATGGCTCTCCACTTGCTTGATAAATTTAAACAATATAGGTGGTATAATATCTAACAATAAGGTATTTGCTTCTAATTTGTTAAACATATGTATTTATTATAATTTAGGTAAAACTTGAAATAACATGACATATACAGATATACTGACATATTTAAATTTATTAAATAAAAAATAATTAATTTAGCTAAAAATTTTAATTTTTGTATTATAATATGAACCTTCGTCGATTCTTATGATAATTTTTTAGTTTAGTTTGTTATATGCAGAATAAATAAATATAAATCTGAAACTATAGTTTACTATACTGCTATATAGACTTAGGTGTTGAAGTTGTGTGTACTTGTGCTTCGTATAATGTGATTACAAGGGCGGTGCCACCGACATGGTTAGGGAGGGGAAGTCATCATTTTCAGAAAATATCGATAGTATAATATGATTTTTTTTTGTAATTTTTCTTTTAACAGTTTACAATTGTTTAAAAATACAGCTTGGGTGGGAGGCCTCTAGCCCCCCATGGAGCCGCCGCTGTGTGATTATTGACATTTTATATCGAAACTTTTACAGTTTTTCTTTGTCGGTGGATGAAGATAAACTCCAATTTTAAGCATCAGTATGCATACATACATCCAGTGCTAAAATACATTATAGATACCATTGCGCATATCTATAACGTCCTAGGTACTTTTAATTCTATGATAAATGGTTTGGGAACAATAGTCCCAATATGAATTTTTGGCCGGCAGAGAGAGAGAAAGTTCTAAATTTGTCAGTGTATGTCCATATTCAAATAATACGAAGTCTGCAAGATATCCTTCACTAACATCACATCTGCAGTATTTTAAGCAAACTGATAAGACTTTAGTCTATAGTCTGGCAATTTAGCCATTTGGATTATAGGTACTACTCCCTATTAGTATTTCCCCTATTTCCTTCCATCAATACATAATATGACTTATGTATCTTATAATAATAAATATTATACTAATAAACATATTTGTCTTACATTGGTCAACTGCCCAAGACCGTCTGGCCATGTCCCTTCGCTCATAGGTGCATACATGTCATTAGGATAAGTTTCCCATTTCAATGGACTTCGGTCTCCTTGTCTAAAAATCTATAAGGACATTTTGATTGGGTATAAAAAAAAATTTATTTCAATCATACCTTTGCTTTAGGTCTTACTTACGGCTATAATGAGTTGTAAAGAATTTTTTTTCCGTGATTCCTCTCCCAATATTAAATAATACACCACGAATATAGCGATAATCACTCCTGACAATAATATAGCTGCGAATACTCCTCTTTTTTCATTTTTCAATTCTGACGCCTTTTTTGGAGAAATGCTATTTTGATTGTTCTCATGTTGAGACATAATGACTAACAACGGTGCAACAATTATACTATAGCTGGTTTAACGCGTATATATATGCGGTTATTTTAGTTATATTTTTACGAACCAAAATTTATTTATTGAAATATTGAAAACTAGATAATTAATAACTTACGAGTTTTACGACTGCCTAAATAGTTAGTAAAAATATTAGAAGACATATTAATACTGCCATGCACCCATACCCGATGGTCAATCACAAAGACAGTATAATACAGTTGTACTGATTTTTAATAATAACCAAAATACTAATGGTATTAAAATATATAAATTAATTAAATAACAGTAAAATGAACATAATTTATATCAAACGTAAACTCTTAGACTAGTAAGTAGTAAGTACAGACAACAATAGTAGTTTGTTCGACGCTGTCGGTAAGACCATAGTACAAAACGTTATGATCGTGCACACATTATGTGGCTATTTCCTAATCCTAGAGTATACACAGATTAGATAAGCTAAATCGTTATAGTGCTTGTCCTCTTTTCATTGGCACTCTGAAAACGTGAAAAAAATAAAAACAATCTCAGTAATATAATACGTAGGTAGTAGGTACCTGTATAGAATAATACATTGTACATAAATTATATACTGCACCATACAACTATTATCACTAATGTATATTGCTAACTGCTAAGTAGTACTTTTTAATATCATTATGCATTATTCATTACCTATAGGTAATCATTTTAATAAGTGTGTCACACGGCAACTGGCAAGTTTCGGATTATTGATTCATGGCAAGACAACCTGCAGGTATGCTGGCAACTCGCTTAAAATTGGTGGATGGAAATTAAAATATTCAATTAATAATGCGAACTACCTAAATGATAAACGAAGAAAAGCCCATACCATGTTTCACGAGTTACCACTTACCAGCATACGTACCTGTTTATTTTTTCATGAGCTCCATAAAAACAGCATCATCTTGGACGCTCCTAAGACGGGCCAATAGGGCCGTGCCTTCTCCCCCGCTTTAAATTATAAATATTATACACGTTATATTAGGAACACTCAATTATTTAAATTATAGATTCAGAATTTATGATTTAATTAATTTATAGTTATTAACACCCGCAATAAGGGGTATAATGATGAGTATATATATAGGTATACTTAAAACTAATCTAAATTAAAACTATTTACAGTTGGTTATATCAATTAGGATTAATTAAATAGGTACTTACAAAAAATCTCAATTTGGTAATTGAGTCAAAAGAGCATACCTGCCCTATACGGGCAGACGGATTACCTAACAAGTAAACTGAATTTTGTTTTAGTTAAAGTAACACACAAATGGCTCCGGTTTTCAAACTCAATAGGGACCTCCCGTCGCCTACCGGCTCCGGTCGCCAGACTCTATGGCCAGTTAAAGCAATATAAGTATTATATTTAGTGGCTCCGGTCGCCAAACTCGTGTTGTTCTGCGCGGCAGTAAGTAGGTACCTAATGTGGCGCGAATGCGTATAAACGTAAAATCGAAAACTTTGGAAATAATATATAACTATAACTTCCAAAATAATGGTTTCCGCAAAAAATTCAAACCGTTCCTATATCCGTATTAAAAAACTAGTTTTAAAAAAAAATTTTGAAATTTGTGAGGTGCGTGGTAAAGTGCATTTTAGCCTTAAATTGTAATTTTAATAACAACATAATTTATATTGCTTGATGATTTCAATATCAACAGATTATCGTGCTCAAATTATAGTTTGATTAAATTTGGCAACGTTAGAAAAATGTCCGAATTAGACTGTTAGTGGCAAAAGAATTGTCGGTGTTTTTCGAAAAAATTTCAAAAACAGTAGAAATCCAGATATTATAGAATTGGTGTACTTTTCCCGAAATTTCATGAAAGAAAAAAGAAATAAAAGAAAGAAGAAGTGACTTGACCATGATAAAAGATAGTACTATCTACGGAGTCTTGTGATAAGAAGACTACTCAGTACTCCGTTAAACGTAAGTCTGTTCCGTTGAAATTGTTGAAATGTTGAATAGTAAATAGTTAATAATAGTTAAAAGTTGAGTGTTGATATTTCAACTATAACAATGTTAATTTTTAACAACATTTATAACTCGTTCCTAGTTTTCATTAATTCGCATCAACGTAATCTTTTGAAAATAAATAACGTAAATGAAAAACCGGCTGACAATATCAATGCTCAGCATTCTCAAGCAGATGTACCATGTCGTTCATGCACTGATTTCCGAACGTTTAGTCGTATGAGGCGTCAAGAATTTAGTCAAAATCAGGTAATACATTTCGACAATATAAAATGATTGATTAGTGATTACCTACTACTCTTGAATAAAATTTAGATTGGTATACCAAATGTTCTATCAAAAGTACTGATTCCTGACTGATTAGGCATTTGAAAACAGAACACGCAGCCTCCATCAGCTTAAAAGTTATGGCATTTTTTGAATAAGAAAGCTACTAATAGATTATTTACACTAAAAGCAAACACCATCAGTCATTAAATTGAATTATGAATACCACTTAGTTGAAGAGGATTTCAATTTTTAGCATGTGGCACTTAACTATATTAATTATGTGGTGTTTATTATAATGAGTTATTCAATAAGTTACTGGCTATTACAAAAATAATATTATTGAGAAAGTAACGGGAACATTCAACTACATAACAGTTTACCTATGAAGTATTAATTATATAGTCTTGTATGACACGAGTTATATTTTATGATTTTAAAATAGGTTCATTCACTGAATAGCCAATCTAAAGATAATAATGATGAAACCAAAATACTAGAACACCAAAGAGATGATTGTCCCTTAGATAAAGATGAATTAGGTATGTTATTCAATTTATCTTCAATTATTTTAACATAAAAGATATTATTTTAAATTGTATGTCTTAGGTCGTAGTACATGGAAATTACTTCATACCATAGCTGCCACATATTCAGATGAACCTTCACAAGAAGACCAGTCTAACATGGAACAATTTATTAGATTAATACCAAAAGTCTATCCTTGTGAAGTTTGTGCTAATGATTTTTCTGAAATGTTAGTATTACTTTATTTAATTTGTTATGCTAATTGTTCTTAGGTACTCGTGTAGTAAGCTATTTACCAAAAAACTGTACTAATGGCAATGCAGTATCCTACCTACCGTGAAATATGACATACCTGCTCTTATATAATGTTTTATTTTTATTACATTTTACTAAGGGAAAGTACTTGTGACTTAAGTTATTAAGATAAACAATATATTATAAAGGCTATGCAATACCAAATAGCTATTATATTTGTAAATATCTGGTGAATTACTGGCAAATATCCACTAAGACCCACAAAAACTTATTTTTGGATATTAAATCATTTTAGTCTGTATTGTGTCCTTCCATCTCACTGACCGCTGTGTCAAGGTACAGATTTCTTAGGATGCCAATTAAAAGAGGAATGGTGGCGGTCCACAACATTACAGTTTTGCAACATAAGGATATCATACAATTATTTTACTAAATTTAGATTAATATAATGTAGTACCCCCTTTAAGCAAAGCTTGTGCTGGGGGAAAGTTAATTTGTAGTTTTCTGGGATGATATAAACACAGCATAACAATATAATATTAATATATTATTTACTATAACATATTAAAATACTTAACAATGAAAATCATCAGCAATATATAGCAATATATATAAGTAAATATCAATACATTTTAGTTTAATAAATTGTTATTAATCTGCAGTATATAAAAATGGTAAGCACCCATAAACTTGTTTGGTAGATACCCATAGCATAGTACACCAACAAAGTAGAAGTAGGTAGCATACTACAAGAGTACCTGTTTTATTTCAATTAAATTGGTACATTTACTACAGTAAGTATTGTTTAATGCTTAGTTGTAGTAGTTTTTATTGTTATATTTTGATTTTATGAAGATTACTTATGATTATCTTTTACTTTTTAGTTTATAATTTATGATGAACTGATGATTTTCATTATTATGAAATAATAAATATTTTTCAGATTAACATATCATCCACCAAACATTAGCTCTCAAAAGTCATTTGCGAAATGGATGTGTGAAGTACACAATATGGTAAATCGGAAATTAGAAAAGCCTCTATTTGACTGTTCCAAAGTAAATGAACGATGGCGTGATGGTTGGGCTGATGGACACTGTGATTAATATTTTAGCAAACCAAATTAGATTAATACAGAATTATAACTTGAAGCAAAATATTTTGAAATAAATATTCTGGATTATTCAAATTATTATTAATTATGAATATATTATTTTTTTATTTTTTTTTTCACTTGATGTGTGTAACATCTATTTACACAAAACATGTAATGCTTCGAATTATTGTATCTTGATTAGCTAAGGGTTAACTACTGGACATAAATAATCTACATATTATTATTTGTAAAAATGTAAAATTTGTTATTAATTGTTACCAACTGCTTAAATTTTTCTAAAAAGATAAAATTTGTTATTTAGATCGTTTATCTATGTATAATATATTATACACCACCACTACAGGAATATATTTTTGCAACTTAATTTCTTTAGTTGTATTTTGAACACTAGTCTGATCAATTGAGTATTAGAGGTCAAAGACAATTACACTGAAGAACTTACATGGCTAGATATTATTTTTTTCATTACAAGTGAAATTTCAAATATTTCAATACTACGAATAAATAATAAATACATTCAAGAATGTATAATATGTTTAAGTACTGAAAAGTATGGAAACTAAAATGTGTAGGTAATATTATATCAGTACTATATTATAATGTGTTTATTCAAATTGCCTATATGAGCAGTTTTTTTCAAACTGTGGTCTGTGGTACTATCAATATTAAAATATCGATTATGATAACATCAGATATTATGTAGTTATTCAACATAAAATTGGTGAGGGATCTGCGATTTCTAAGTCTTTCATCAGGGGTCTGGGTTAACTATGGGTTTAACATAAGTTTATGAACCCTGAAATTCTATAAATACATCCCCAAAAACCTGTTCACACTTAGAGTAATGAGTATTAATTACTAATTATAAGTTTAAAAGTGTCGCTCTTGGGCGACATATTTGTCTATTTTATTTCTGATCCCTGTCTTAACTGATTGCTTATCTATCACCCACCAGGCGACATTACGTCAACAGCTTTTAATTTAACATTTTGATACTTCTCTGTATCTCAATATTTTATATGTAGGTTCATCTGTATATAATCTATTTATTGATAAATGGTACTATACTATTATACTATTTGGAATTATATTTTACTATATAATAATTATGTTAGTATGTTGTCAACTTGTTGCTATATTGAGATATGTATAATTTCAAGTGTTTACCTTTCTTACAAATAACATTATTGATTTATTTTAAAATTAAAGATACTGTTAAAAATGAATGGTAATTAGTAATTAACTACTTAACTACAATATTTAATACTGGGATTAAACTTTTACAATTAAAAAAAAACATATCCTTCAAATAAATAAAATGTATGGTGTTTTAGGAATTGTTTTCAGGGCTAATTATGAAATCTTAATTACTATTTATAGGTTCTACTTTAATTTATAAAATATGTTAATATTTAATTTTTTTGATAATTTTGTAACAGTATTTAAAAAATATATGCAACAGGTGGTAAGGTTATAATATTTTTATGGGGGGGGGGGGCAACCATCATGTATTCATCAAAATTTATAGACTGTGTATCAACATTAAAAATAAATATATACCTACAAATTAATACATTTTAAGTAATATCAATAAAAAAAAAGCAAACAAAATTAAAATTAATATTTTTTTATTACGAATAAGATGTAGACGACAAAATATATACAATTGATACCCTATAGTAATGTCATGAATAAATAAAACCAGATGTAGAATTAAATACTTTTACACTTATTTTGTACTTAATAATTAGTACCTAACAAGAAACATTTTTATAATGACTTTTTCATCCTGAGTCAGTAATTCTTTTCTAACATTAATTAAATTCAAATAAATACTAAAATACTATACATAATCAGCTTAGAAGAAAAACTAAATTGTTTGACACAGAAACAATTTAATACTCACAAAACATTTTAATCATAATTTATTGATATCAATAGTTAAAATGTTTTAATTAATTTTTTGTTAAAATAAGATCCCATTACCTATAAGCAGATATTGATACGCTATACAATAATCAAAGTAAATAATTCTAATAAAATAAACAATAAAATAGACAAAGGCATAAAATCAATCTTAACAAGACTTATAATTGTATGAAATGCGTAAACATTTAACCACTTTAAAAGTGTTCATTAATTTTAATTATTAATTAATAAATCACAATGAAAATATTTTAGGTATGTCTAATTTATAAGTGTTGATTTAGAAAAATTATTGGTAATAAAATTAAATTAAAATTTTATCAAATCAATTTACAAGCGTACATTGTAATACATATATTATATTATAATAATTAGACAAGTCAGTAACTTGTTTAAAATATATAATAACTAATTTACAATTAATTTATCTGCATATTGAATTGTATGTCGATATACATACAATATGTCTAAACATATATATATATATTTTCATGACATTCCTTTTTTTTGGAGGTCTTTTTTAAGTGCTGATTTTTTTTTTTTGTGAAGTGATAGTGCTGTTCTTGAGAGTTTTTCACATTTATCATTAAAAATGCGTAATATTACACTCTTTTGGATTTCTAAGAAATCGTCTACTATAAAATCTGATTCCTTCTTACCTATTTCAATAAATCTACATGGCGGGTTTAATGATGTAGCTCGTTTCCTGTGTTCTTCCCATGGCTTGTCGGTTGGCTCCCAACCATCTAATTCGATGAAACACGAGAAACATCTAACTGTATCAGGTATATCCGGATTTGGGCAGTAGAATCCTGCTTCGGCCATTTCCTTGGCACTAGGTTTAGTCAGAGTCCAATTTTGAAGCGATTTTAATCTTTTCATCTGCCAGATGTGTTGAAATGGTTCTGCTTCAGTACATTTAAATTGGTTTTCGATCTGTTCGATTATTATGTTGTCAATATTCTCCATGATAAATTAAATTCTAAAAAATAAGTAAATGTTGAATAAAGATATATTAACTTATCCGAATTAAAAGTAAATAATACTCATTGACCACAGTTCAAATACCTCAAAGCAGTATTCAGTAAAATGCAAAACAAAATTGAAAATATCTAATAATTATTATTATTCAAATCTCAATTCTCAAGTCTACACCTAGATAAAATATTATAACCGACTTCCGACGACAGACACCAAACATTCCGTCATTTAAACAGTGTAGCCATTATTAAAACTAAAAATATTTTTTACTTAAGTTTGATAATTGATTTCTATATGAATCGAGAATATAATTAATAATTAAGTAATTAGTTAACTATCTATTTGGTGTTCTCTTTAAAATTTATATAATATTATAAATGTACAGTTATTAATTATTTATATAATTATAAATAAGATTATTTTAATGTTATCCTTTAGTTATCAGTTATCACTACACAAACGAGTAGGATAAAGTTTAGTCGTTATGCACAATTAGTTGCATATTTAAAACGCCTTATGATCATAAAAAAGTCAATCTACATATTTTATAAAAAATGATACCAATTTGAAAAAATCTTTAGTTTATTTATAACATTGGAAATTAAATGTATAAAAATAAATTTTAAAAGTAACTGTAAATTACAAACAGACTATATTTCATAAAGTTGTTGTATTTAAATAATTTAGATTATTCATTATTATTTATTAATATGACAATAATTAACATGCTTCATATTTTAAGAAATAATTACCCTAAATAATACAACGCACATACAAACATTAAATTTTATATTTTTATAACAACAATAATAAAATGTAAAAATATAATATACATTTTATTTTTAATGTACCTATAATATAAGTAGGTATAGTTTAATAATAATTTAACTTATTTTTTAGCAGTAATAATACAAATATTTTGTTTGACAATAATTTAAAAAAACTAAATATTTACTATAACATTTTAAAAAGTTATATAACTCTAAAAGCTATTATAATTGTATACATAAATTACATAATTTTTTACATTAAAATTTAAAATAAATAAATTATTGAAGGAAGAATTAATGTATATAAATATAGTTAATAGTATTTTATTATTTTACGCAGTACTTCAATAAATAGTAGTTATAATACGATTAAATTTTCACGTTTACGCCAAAGGATTTCCAGGATATTTATTTAAGAGCTGAAAAAAAATGTTAATAGTATTTTTTTTTATAGAATAATAAATATTTAACACTACACTTACAATTTCAATATGCTTTCTTAATTCTGATGGAGTCACTTGGTGCAATAAATTTTCTTTTTCAAAAAATGAAAAATCATCTTCTAATTTTGAAGATGAATTACTATTATTATTAGATTTTTTTCTTTGATATTTAATATCACTATTTAATTTCTGAAATGTCATAAGAATTCAAATAAATTATTGTTAATCAGCATTATAATAATATGGAATGCATATAGAAGGAATGCACTCAAGCAAATAAAATCATGTATTTGCTTACTGAATTTGATTGACTATCAATGTTCACATTTTTTACCACTCCCAAAACACTTTTGACTAATTGTCGTTTTTCTTGAACTTCAGCTTCTAAACGTTTTTCTAATGCAGAAATACATTCTAATTTATCTTTTATAAGTAGTTCAAAACGTTCCAACTCTTCTCTGTGTTTTGAATTGATTTGTGCCTTTTCTTTTTCATACCTAAGAACAAAATAATTTTTCGAGTTTATTATTTTAAAAGCAATTTAGTAGTTTTTCAACCTTTCTTTAAAATTAATTATTTGGTTATTCATTTGAAGTTTTAACAATTTAGTTTCTTCATTTGTAATTTGAACAATTCCATCTATTTTGAGCTGATAATCAGATACTTTTTCAGCCAGCATGGCATCAATCTGTTTTTGATAAAAGGTTTTTAGACCATTTTTCACAGTTTTAAGTTTTTCGTTTGCTGCATTAAGTTCCTCTGCAGTTTGTGTCTAGATAACAATATTTACAATAAATGTAATAATAAATTAATTTATTATTTTTTTTTTCAATACTATTAAAGTTATCTAAATACCTGAGTACTTTTCATTTGATCTACAATGTCTTCAATTCTACACTTTTGATCTAAAAGCTGATCATATTTTAAAGTTTTTTCATATAGTACGTTTTTTTCTTGATTTAATACTAATACTTCTTTCTCTAACTCACTGCATTTATTAATTGATCTATTGCATTTTTCGGCTATCTAAAATATTAAACATAATAGTGATTTTTATACTAAAAATTATTCTTAAATTTCGGTAGTAGAATTTTTTTAGTATGTCAGTTAACACACCATATCACCTAATACACACAACATTTTAAGTAATAGCTGTATTTCCTATGTTTGTTTGTATCGTTGTGTACAATTTATCAGTTAGGGAACCAGGTGGTCCCTTTGATGTCTCATTAAGCAATATGTACTGTATTTTCAAACTTACGCTTTTATTTTTTTCTTGTAGTTTAACCAAATCATTTTGAAGTCTTTCATTTTCTTCATTTTTTTTTTCAATACTTATTTGTAATTGCTTTGCTTGTTCTTCTACTTTTTTACATTTAATTGATAATTTATTTAACTTTTTTTCAGCATTTTCTGTTAGAGCCTTGTAAGAATTACTTCGAGAAATAGCTTTAGCTGTATCACTTTTATAATGTTCAATTTTTTCCTTCATTGCTTCTAAGATTTCTTTTTTATTCTTGCGCTCAGATTGTAAATCTCTGTTGATTTTTTCATTAATTGTACTATATGCTCTTACTTGACTTAAAATCATAGCAGACCGTGCAGCAAGTTCATCAAGAAGATTATTTTTTTGGCAGTCTACTTCTTTATATTCAACCATTCTTTTTTCATAATTTGTTAACTTTTCCTCTAAATCTATACATTTTTTTTCTATATTCTGTAACATCCAACAAATATTTAAAAAAATATTTTCCAAATTATTTATATCAATATTGCTACATTATGTTGTGTTTTATAAAATATATAAGCGTTGATCAGAAATACTAGTATTTATAATCAATGATATAAGTTAAATATCAAAATAAAATGTTTACTTGTCTACGGTAAATTTCTTTTCCGAGTTTCAACCACAAATTATCTTTTGAAACCGAGTCCAATTTTTGGTAATCATTTAAACCTGTGGTTACATGTGGGGTTACATTTTCCAAGGCATCACATAAACTTAAATAAAGAATTATTAGGTACATAAAAAAAAAAAAAATTGATTATTATAATTGAATATTATAAGTACCTCTGTAAATCGTTATCATCTAATTCATCAGAAACCGTTTTTTTTGTTAGGATAGGAGATCTAACATCTTTTTTTTGAAAACTGAAATTATGCTGGGCATGGCCATTATCTACATTTCTTAATAACTTGTCATTGTACTCGTAAATATTCACCATTTCATGCAACAGAGAATCAATGGAACTATAGTTTATTTTTCTTTCGACATTTCGTTTTAGAGGTGAGGAAGCACTAAGAGGACTGGACAGACCATTGCTAATGTAACTAGTTTCCATTATTTTGTTCGAGGCCATTTACACGTTCGACGTTAAACGGTTATACTATTCAACTATATATCTTCACGTTCTGTCGGCAGTCGGCTGTCACTGAGTCACTCTGTCATTATGTTTTCCACGCAGTATGCATCCTGCCCCCTTATTGGTCGTAATTATGACTAAATAAACAGGAATGATCGCTAGATTATTACACCCGTTCAAGACCCGGCCCAGAGGCCCAAACGGCAGCGGGCAGACAGTGATTAGTTATTAGTAGTTAGTACATTTTAACAACACAGGCCACAGCAAATAATATACCGCACACATAGACAGTCGTAGGTATTGTTATAAAATAAATACGCAGGGCCTACAAAATATCACGCAATTCGTCAGCGCGCGGGGGGCAAAGAACGACAGAACAATTAAATCGGTATGACGTGAATTGTGTAACGGTTGCGAATCCACTAGTGTTTTGTACATTTATTTGTTATCAACGTCGGTGATAAGTGATAACATTACAGTTACAGGCACGGACAGGTAACTTAGATCATATACCATGGATGGAGCCATGCCTCGATATATTGAAGCACATATAAGCGACGAGTCTCTGACATTGATGTTTGATGTGCGCATGCGCGCGAAGATGCCGCCGCATATTTGGTTGTTGATCGCGGCTGATTGATATAGAAATTAGAAACCTTTCCGCGTTTTTTCAAAATAAAAAATAAATACTGTTGTTATATATTTAAAATAATTTACACACATAATATTATCATTTATTTATTATTTACTGATTTAAATAATAAACATTACTATGTTATGTCAAATTATTTTGTTTCTTATTTCTATTTATTATAATATTCTTACATTAGGTGCATAATTTATTGATAACATTGAATATTAAATATTACTATATTTATTATGTAAAAAAAAAATATTGTCTATTGGTTTTTGAATAAAATCAATTTTGTATAATTCCTTCTAACATTTCTTCCTGTTATTGAAAGTGTATGCATTTTTCCAAAATGATGTAGTCTTAATGTAATGTAATAATCAATAATTAGCCGTAATAATTGACTACGGTGATTGTCAAGTAGATCTTGATTTAATAGGTGATCTTTCATAGAAGGAGAATTAAAGATTGTGGAATCTTGGCTTACTTCAATCATGCTTTTTACTATTAATATTTGTTTTATATATTTTTTTTTTAAAATATCATCTGAGTTTATTCTTATAATATATTCAGTTGCTAAACAAACTTTGTGAACATCTGATGACACGTTTATCAATTTTGTGTGTGATTCTTGTTTAGTGGAAGAACAAAACCAAGATACTTCAATACTTCTCAAATTAAAAACTCGAGGATATGAGAATTTTTATTTTTTGGCATTTCACATACCCATATCTTGCTTGAAAATTAAAATATCGAATAAAAGCCAACGCTTAAGCACAGATAATGTTCTTACCTAAAAGTTTGATAATAGGTCAATTGCCTCTAGTATCAAAACTAACAGCATACTATTGAAACTAGTGAACAACATTTTGCTATGTCGTGCGTGTGTAAGACGGAAACAACAAATGCATGGGTAGCGTCCTCTTAAGAACCTGTAGATTGTAGTTGCATTCACGAGGGTGTTTTCAACAGAAAATTATTTCTAAATACTTTTTTTTGATTTCTCAATATCAACCTAATACTACATTAATTTCTTAACATTTTTTCTTGCTCCTTAAAAAGTATTTGCCTGCGGGCTCCAACGTTCCCCTTCAAAAAATTTTTTCTTTTTCTGCTTTTTCTTTTTTTGGGTTACGGCCCTCAAGACCATCCCTGCATACAAATTTTTCGCCATCTTTCCCTATCCTCTGCAGCTTCTCTCCACTGTGTATTTGGTTCCACTGCTTTAACTTCCTTTTTGATACAATCCTCCCACCGTAAGCGCGGTCTTCCTAACGGTCTTTTCCCAGTCGGATTTTCTTTAATAACCGCCTTAATGAAAGAGCCCTCTTTCCTCCAGGCATGGCCAGCCCACATTAATCTTCTTCTATTAATTTCGGATATAATATCTGGTTTTTTAAATAAGTTCTTCAGTTCATCATTGTGGCGTATCCTCCATTCTCCAGTGTCAGAATCGATACATGGTCCATAGATTCTTCTTAGAATTTTTCGTTCAAACACCGCAAGTCTTGTTTCTTCTACCTTTCTCAGTGTCCACGTCTCAGAACCATATAACACTACTGGTCTTATCAGGGTCATGTATAATTATATTTTTAATTTTGTGGACAAGATTTTTGAGCTAAACATACTCCTTAGGCCAAAATAGCACCTATTTCCTATTAGAATCCTAGTGTCCATCTCCATCTTAAGGTCAATATCCTGTGTTATTATAGATAACAACAAAAAATTTTTTACTCAATTTAATTCTTGATGATATTTTTAAACATGAACAGGTTGTTCATATTGATTTTTTTCTAAATTTTTTTTACTGCACCTTAAAAAATATTTGCCTACGGGCTCCAACGTTCCCCTTCAAAAAATTTTTTACTCAATTTAATTCTGGATGATATTTTTAAACATGAACAACCGGGTGCCATATTAATTTTTTTCTAAATTTTTTTTCATGCTCCTTAAAAAGTATTTGCCTACGGGCTCCAACGTTCCCCTTCGAATTTTCTTTTTAATCATTTTAATTCTTGATGATATTTTTAAACATGAACAACCTGGTGTTATATTAATTTCTAAACTTTATATTTATATTTTATATAAAATAATAATTAGTAAATGTGTATAATGTAAGTACCTATGTAATGTTGAGTACATATTAATATTTAATAGTACTTATGATGAAAAAAAAATTGATAGGTAGGTACACATCGTATTATAATATAAGTATAGTGCCTTCGTAGACGGTCCTCAAGATAAATCAATTGCTATCAAATTATTGTTAGGTACAGTAGTTGAGTAATATCATTGATCATAGCATAAATAAATTATAGTTGGTACATACAAGGTACTGTTTTTTTTTAATACAAAATTACGATTTTTTTAAATGAGTTATTTGTTACACATTTATAGGTAGGTACCAGCTGGTATGTATATGATACTTTGTTATAGGTACCTGCATAATTTTATTAATTTTATATTTATTGCTTTAGCAATAAAAAAAAATAGCATTGGGTATATTTTTTATTTAAAATGTTATTAATTAAACCTTATGGTATTAATTGTTTTTATATATAGTCATGAGTCATGACCTATAGGAGGTACCTATATACCCATTACTCAATGATCAATATTATTCTTGCTATGCATTACGTATGCAGTATATATTTATTTATTTTATTTAATTTTTTTTTGTATTTATTGCTTATTTTGTAGTGGCGATAGTGGCGTACTTCTCGTTTGTATAACAAGATTCAAGAACCAGTATTATACCTAAAAAAATAAAATTGATAATAATAATATCTTCTTTTAGTACTTAATTATTATTATACTTTAATTATAATTAAATAGTAATACTTTATATTCGTGTAAAATTTAAACTATAAAAATATAAAATGTATATAAATTCCTAATTAAATACCTACCTGTACAATTTGTCAATATATAGGTATCCTGCAATTCAAATTAGGTTATTGTACATCCCCGTCCACTATATAGGCTGGTGGCCAATAACGAATCGCCAGTGAATCAACTATAAACATTCAACAAATTAGAAAATCGAAATAACAACAAACAACTACAGCAACGTCAGCAAGAAGCAACTATATATTATATATAAATAATAATAATATAGAAAATTATTTATAAAAATATTTGAAAATTAAATATCAATATAAATCATATTATATGTTTGTGCATCTAAATATGTCCGTGGTATAAAATGATGGGTATCCAAATTCCAAGGATCCAAGCAACACATAGACATTATACTATAAGGTATATGAAGCAACACCGATATACCTTTTGCCGACGTACCCACTACCCAGGGGCGCATCAAGGGGGGGGGGGCAAAAGGAGCAGTTGCTCCAGGCGGCACTGCGGCAGGGGCGGCAAAAAAAAGTCGATAATGTTATTTAGTAGAATAAATATTAATTATTTTAGTTTAAGAATTTACGATGTCAATTGTCGGAATATTTAATATCGTAATGGAATCTAATATTAGAACAATAGTACTTATTAGTTATTACCTAATTGGGAGAGAACTCTGTTTATGGACCTTATTTTTGTAATACCTAGTACCTACGTGGCTACGTACTAATCGTACTATTTTTAGTATTATCACTATTCACTATATATAATATATAATATATTATATTATATTGACATGTTATAACTGCCGCCGGGGCACGAAGCTACCGCATACGATATTGCTATGTACCATTGACCATTGTACCTACTACTGCAGTACCTACTGCGAATCTGTAGCTTGTTCGATTATAATATTCAATTCAATAAACTTTTATCGTTATAATAATATCATAGTCTTGACAGACGAGTAGTCAGTAGTAGACGATCTCGACAGGGTAGTCAGTGTAGTGATGACTTACTGTTGTGTTTATTAATCACGTGTTATACTAATAATTCTGGGATCGTTGAATTCCAATTTAACACAATCCATTACAGAGACGAGCGACTCACTTGTAACCTACTGTAGGTACAGCAGAGCGACGATATCCACTTCCCCACCTTTTTTTTTTAGATTCTGAGCGGAGCGATGAATGTATTGATTTTACAATGATGTGTGTTTTTTTTTTATTTTTTTATTTTTTAATTTTTTTAATTTTTTAATTTATTTTTTTTATTTTTGTGTATGTCATCACGTTTTAGGACAGTAAAAATGCTTCGATTTTCTTCAATAGTACCTTTTCTGATAGGAAAGTAAATCTAGTTGGTACTTTGGGGAGTCAAAAGTTAAAATTTCCCAGTAGTTTTCATGAGCGCCTGGAAAAACAAATGAAAAATTATGGGAAAAACGGGAATTTTTACGGAAAACCAATTTTCGACAAAATCGATTTTGGTTTTTGGTATAACTCTAAAAGAAATGACCGTAGAGACATGAAATTTTGACCGAATGTTTATATAAGCATTTTCTACACACCATAGCATTTTCAAAATATTCTGACTTATTTTGAGCTGTTAACGGACATTTTCAGTTTCCAATTTGTTTAGTTTTTTTTTCTATAAATGTCAATAAAATTTTATTTGTTGGGTAAAAAATTTTGAAAATTTAATAGTAGTTTTCTAATATATAGTTTCAAAGGCAGATGAAAAATATTAAAAATCCGTAGTCACAATTTTTTTTTATAGGTAATCAAAGTTCAAATTTTGACAAAATACGTAAAAATGACGAAAATGTGCAATTTATTTTGAGTTAGAAATTCATAAAAATTTTTCTTTTTATATCTAAGGTTTGAAAATGTGATACAAGAATCCTTATAAGTTTGCCTAATTTTATCAATAAAAAAAAGTTTATAAGCAAGTCATAATAAATTTTTATGAGCATTTTAAGTTTAAATTTTTACAAGATTAGATATTCATTCGATTTCCCATGCAGCGATTTTCTTATTTTGTTGCAATTCAAAAACTAATAACTGTAGATGCATGCAAATTTCACTGAATGTTTATATAAGCATTTTCTATACACCGTCTAATTTTGAATTTTTTTTTGAATGTTTTTGAGCTGTTTACGGACATTTTAGTTTTCAATTTTTTTAGTTTTTTTTTCAATAAATATCAATAAAGTTTTATCTGTTGGGCCAAAAAGTGTAAAAATTTAATACAAGGCTCCTGATATATTAATACAATATCAGTTGAAAAATATTAAAAATACATAGGCACAATTTTTTTTTATAAAGCATTTAAAGTTCGAATTTTGACCAAATACATCAAAATCTCAAAATTATAAATTATTGTAATTAAACAATTATAAAATGGTCAGTTTTTATAACTAAGGATTGAAAATTTAAAATAAAGATTCTAATAAATAGTACATACTGTAATCAAAAAATCTAATAAATATATAAACACAGTTATTTTTTATAGACATTTTAAATTCCAATTTAGACGAAATTACATATTAAAATCAATTTTAACGAGTACAAGTATATATTATAATATTTTTCTAGCATCACTGATAATTTTATGTTAATAATTAAATAATATGAATAACATTAATTCAACTTAGCAGCTACCGTAAAATAACAATATCAATATAATTTCAAATATCCTAGACTGACATACCGTCCCGCTCAGAATCGTTTTTCGTATACAATGATATATCATTGAATTCAAATTTAATACCATCCATTATACAGTGATCTACTTGTAACCTACTGTACAGCAGAGCGACATCCACTTGACCCCTTTTTTTCTTTTGAAAGTAAAATTATTGTTATTTTCAAAGTCAAATAATAATAAAATGTATGCCTGATATTATGTTAAACCCTCTAAAATATTGTCATTTATAATTTTTTTAATAGTTAATTTTACTCGTTTTCTCAAAAATCATAAAAATCGATTCTAGGTGAAAAGTTTTATGGGTATTCTACGTCGAACGTGGGTCTGAGGGTACACAAATTCTGAGCTGACATCCTCTTAACTCATGAATATAGTAATTAGTAATATACCCAGCCTTGAATTTTTTTAGTCTTATTCACACATCGCACTAAACTAGTTTTATTATATTTAAAATAATGTAAATAAATACATTTCAAAGAATCATAATAAGAATAATATGAAATATTTATACGTTTATTTAGGTAGGTACGTCTTTTAAAAATAGACAAAATTTGATGCTATGATGAATATGTAAAAGGATAGTATACTCTAGACTATATAGGTACATTATATGGTATACCACTATAGCAAACAATTATTATTTAATTTTTTTGTATACAATTTGTATTAATATGGAGTAAACATCAATTTTATAAAATGCATAGTTATTCAAGCATTTTATTAATATACAAAAGTACATCTTTCTTTTTTTACATTAGGTATAGGTAGGTATATTATAAAAAAATTGTTTTCATATTTTAATATTACATTTTTATAAATATAAGTAATAATCATTAATACGTGAGTACCTGGTGGCTGCTGGTATATTTCAAATGTACATTTTACATTCCAGCATATTCCCAAAATCCAGTAATTACAATCTTCACTTTATCCAAAAACCAATTTAACCAATCTTTACTCATTCCAGTTGGAAGAAAATAGATATTGGATAAAATGGTTTGTAGTAAAAAGACATTTTGGATCAATTGTATATTAGGAAATATAAATTTCGGGAAAAAGTTGTACAGTCTCCCTTTTTTTGCGTACTTATTTATTCCATGTTTCCCCCCACCGCCATTGTTCGCGCCGGGAACGAAAACAATTGGGCGTCGCCCGAGTGCGTCCCTAAATGACCCTTTTTTAATGTTCCTAGTGCGTCCAGAATAAGGTATCATCCGAGTGCGTCCCAAGAAAAAAGGTCATATTTTTCACATAGCCCGAATGCGTCCCAGTTCATTTAGAGTTACCCAGGGTGCACCACGAGGAGGTGAACTGGCTTACACCCCAAAAATATTTGGTTATTTGGTTATTTAATTATTATATTATATTATTATTATAAAATTAAAAGTTTATTATTATATAAATGTATTAAATTATTTAGGCTTACATACAATTTTAAAATGCTGGGTTAATATTTAAACTATTTTTTTGGTTGACTTTTTAATGCCATGATTTTCACATAATCATATCTAGAGATTTTAGAAGTTTTGTATTTTTGTATATTTTCTTCAATGAATTTAATATTTTTTTCGTTGACTGATCTATTTTTTTTAGGTATTTGATTAGAAGTATGTATTAAAATTGTTGTGTCTATTTAAATAAAACGGTTAGCTGCATACACATAACTACACATCACTAAACATACTGCACGTGGTTTTCAAAGACTCGTTACGAATAGTAGGTTTTTACGTACCTATTGACTATAGTGTAAATGCAAAAGATAAATAATGTTAGCAATAATATCGCGGACGCACACGGGATATACCAATATAATTTGTGATATTATCGCGGACGCAGTTGGGCTATTAAAAAGGTACGATATGATAAACGGGACGCACTCGGGAGTTGCCGTGTGCCCGGTCGCCAATACTTGTACGCAACGTTCACACACCGACCGACCTGTGTGTTTGTGTGTATATATGTATAGCGACTCAGAGGAGATGGACGGGGTCGCCGAGCAAAACCAGCAGAGTGCTAGTGTGTGGTAGGTGTGTGAGTGTGTATATGTGAGGGTGTGTAAGCTTATAAAATATTGATAAAGGGTAACTCTGGAAAATAATGGGTAACACGGTTGCTGGTAAAAAGTTGATGTTGCTGTATAATTCACAATAATAATAAATTCACAAAAATATAGAAATCACAGCAACACTAAAATATAGAAATATAGATAATAATATAGAAAGTAAATTACGGCCCTTTTGGCCCAACAAGTAAAAAATGTATAATAATAATAACAGCTCTTATAGCCAACCAAGATAATAATAATAATATAAATGCGCGGCCCTTATGGCCGAACACAATTCAATAATAATAATAATATAAATATGGCCCTTCTGACCTAACTAAATAATTGCAAATACAAAATATAATAATAATAATAAAACTCACGGATATGACGGTGCTCGGCTGGCCAGCTGCTACCTATCCTATGCTATAATAATAATAATGCACAATACACCGTATATAAATTAATAATTGGGGACGTGGTGGCCGAGCGGTCTAAGGCGTCGGTTGCGACGCAGCCGACACCGGTTCGAACCTCGGTCACGGGCGGCTCCTCTCTTCGGGCAAGTCACGGTGTCTGGAGAGAGTAATCGCTTTCCCCCTCTCGGGCATGGCAGATACCCACGGGTGCCCACTCAAAAATTCTGCCACACACACGTGTACCAAATCTACCCAATCCAAAAACCTACCGTACCCTCCCCCCACAAACAAACCACCCAATGAATGCTAATGGCCACAGTTGCCGGGCTTAAAAAGATCAATAAAAAAAAAAAATTAATAATTTGACAGCAATATACACTGGCGACTATCTCGCCTTACAAGAAAATAAATAAACACCGTGACGATTCGCGCCCGCACACGTATAATAATAATTTGGCAATTCGTGCCTTTACAAAATATATAATAATTTTACGTAGCGATTCGCGCCTTACAATAAATACGACTTACTATTGGCAATTCGTGCCTTAACAATAAAATGCAACCTTTTGGCAATTCGTGCCTTTACAAAATATATAATACTATCCGCGACGGTGTTCGCTCACGACGACGGACGGAGGAAGACAAAAAAATTACGACGGCCGTGTTAATGATAATCGCGCAGCCGGTGCAGCGGCGGCGATAATCTACATATTACATAATAACTCACAATCACATATAATTAATACAAAAATATACATTATAAAAATAAAAACCATATAAAAATGTGTTGTGTGCGTGTATGTGTATCGGTCGGTGTGGACGTACCGTTATTTTGCTACCTCGGCGCGAACATTCTCCCCCCCGTTGAAAAATCTATTTTTCAACAGACTCTTCTGAATCAATTGGAAGCTTGCAGAGTTTTGCTACTGGACGACGAGTCTCTGAACCATTTGCCATGTGTATGGTTACTACCCTAGTTCTACCATCTGATCCCGGATGCACCTGCACTATACGTGCTAACTTCCATTTCATCGGTGCGGTATTATCCTCCTTGACTATGACAATGTCATTCACCTTTAATGGTTCAGCTCCTGCTGTCCACTTGCCTCTAGTCTGTAGCTGCGGCAGATACTCATCGTGCCACCTTTTCCAAAAATCTTGCATAAGAAATTGCACGAACTTCCATCGACGTAGTCCATTTGCTTGCTCTTGAGATAAATCCCTTTCCGGATGCCTAAGCATTGGTCCCCCTATAAGGAAATGGGCTGGTGTCAGTGGTTGGAGGTCATTCGGATCATTGCTCATAGGTGTGAGAGGCCGTGAATTGAGACATGCTTCAATTTGGCATAATAAAGTTTGTAGCTCAATAAGTGTTAGCGTGGTTTCCTTCAGAACACGTGTTAGATGATATTTGGCACTCCTTACTGCGCTTTCCCAGAGCCCTCCAAAATGGGGCGCTGAAGGTGGATTGAAGCGCCATGTTATACCTTCCTCAACTAAAGCACCTTCAACATTTTTGAGATAGGCTGCTAGCTCTCTTTGGGCACCGACGAAATTTGTCCCATTATCACTCCATATTTCTGCTGGTTTTCCTCTACGAGACATGAATCTTCTAAGTGTTGCGATAAATGAGTTGCTTGTTAGGTCTTCTACCACCTCAATATGTATAGCCTTGGTGGAAAAACAAATAAAAATCGCTATCCAAGCTTTCATGTTTGCTCTACCGCGAACGCCACTTCTTATAGTTAGGGGTCCGGCCAAATCTACTCCAGTTATAGTGAATGGTCGAGAACACTGTACCCTCTGCTGCGGCAGTGGAGCCATCAAGGGAATTTGAAAAGTTGGTTTGGCTCTGGTGCATTGGACACAATGTAGTATGGTTGAACGTGCTACTAATCTACCCTTAAGTGGCCAGTACAAATTGCGAATCTCTGAAAGGAGAAGTTGTGGTCCGCAGTGAAGCAATTTCTGATGATGAGTTTGGAAAATTAACCTAGTGACTTTATGGTTATATGGCAGCACTACTGGATGTATTTGTTCACTTCTTAAATTTGAATTTTGTAAACGACCTCCAACTAAGATTAACCCATCCTTCAAAAATGGATTAAGAGTCTTCAGCGGGCTGTTTCGTGCAATGTCTCTTCCCAAGCTCAGTTGTTTCAATTCGTCATGAAATGCATCGTTTTGTGCTCTTTTCAAAATTATAAGTTCAGCCGATTTGATCTCCTTTAACGACAGGAATCCTCGCACTTGTATTGATCTCTTGTTTTTGAGATAATTGGCAAAACGTGACAGCCAGGCAACCGCGCGAACAAGTGATCGCCAGTTCGAATATGCGTTGATAATGTCCATCGACCCCTCGATTGCAACCAACACCAGTTTGACTGGTCGTTGTTCCGGTAGTTCATCGCATGGTGTTAATTTAATTGCTGGATGTGACCATTGAGTTTCAGGTAAGCACAGATATGAAGGGCCGTTCCACCACATCACACATCGTGCGAGCTCTTGTGCGTCGATCCCACGGGATATTATATCTGCTGGGTTATCCTTGGTGTTTATATATTGCCACTGAGATGCATCTGTTTCTTCTAATATTTGCTCCACCCTATTGGCCACATACGTCTTGAGTCTACTTGATTCACTATTCAACCAACCAAGCACCACCATGGAATCAGACCAAAGTTTAAACTGCCTTACATCTATTCCCCAAGACTGTGATATCCTCATAGACAATTGAACGAGTAATAGCGCCGCACTTAGTTCTAGACGTGGGATGGTGGCACCTTTTAATGGAGCTACTCTTGTTTTTGAACAGAGAAGTCTTGATTGCCATTGATCTTCTTGATCCAGATATCGTACGTAGACGCATGCACCGTAAGCCTCAATTGAGGCATCACAGAAGCCATGTAGTTCAAACATATCAACCGAGCCGGGCTTAGCCTTTCTTGGGATTGACAAATCCTTTAAATCTTCAATCTGAGTGTAATACTGTTGCCATCTTTGCCTTATGTCAACCTGGAGTGGCGTATCCCAATCTATTTTAAGCTGCCACAACTGCTGGATAAATATTTTTCCCTTTATTAGTACTGGAGCCAGAAATCCAAGAGGATCAAACACCTTGTTCAGGTCCGAAAGCAATGTTCTTTTGGTTACCTTATCAATGTCCATCATTCTAGTGACGTAGAATCGGAAATCATCTGCGCATGGCGTCCAACTTAGACCTAAAGATTTTATGGTTTCGTCGTCTCCTATATCTAGTGTGAATAAGGGATCTCTGACGTCTCTTCCGATCTGTTTTAAAACTTGAGAGGAGTTAGAACACCATTTACGAAGTGGTAGCCTTGCAGAATCTAAAATTGAAATAATCTCTTTATGCAACTGTACACATTCCTCTTGAGTTTCACCCCCGGTCATGAGATCATCCATGTAAAAGTCTCGTATTATGGTCTCAGAGGCACGTGGGAATTGTTTTTCCATGTCTTGAGCAAGCGATACTAGGCACTGAGTGCTCATAAATGAGGCTGGGGTGGTACCATACGTTACAGTAACTAGCTGATATGTGCGCAGTGCTTCACTTGGATTGCTGCGCCAGAGAATCCTTTGCAAGTCCCAATCCTGCTCGGCCACAGAAATTTGTCGAAACATCTTTTCAATGTCCGCTGTAATGACATACTGATGCTTCCAAAATCTAGTGAGTATAGAGAAGATATCATCTTGTGTTGTGGGTCCTCGCATTAGAACGTCGTTGAGGGACAGTCCAGTAGTTGTCTTAGCTGACGCATCAAAAACTATCCTTGTCTTCGTAGTTAGACTCGAACTCTTAAATACAGCATGATGTGGTAAATAGAATGAACGTTCAGGAATACTTGTTTCAACCGGAACCAAACGCATGTGACCCATTGCTAAATATTCCTTCATAAAATCTAGGTACGCCGTCCGTAAATTTGAATCCCGTTGTAATCGTCCTTCAATATTCATGAATCTAGAAGTAGCCATATTGATACTCTGTCCCAGATTACGAATTTCCGATTTCACTGGTAGCTGTAACACAAACCTACCTTCGTGATTCCTTGTAACCGTATTTTGAAAATGTTGCAGAGCTTGCTTCTCTTCGTTTGCACGTTGGTTTGCCTTAGATAACCGGCCATAGTCATTGTCTTCTACAAATCCTTGATCCTTACCCCAGTCCTCCGAAGACTTACCAACACTGAGCAAACAGGTTGATTGGATTCCTCCTGTAACCAACCAACCAAGTTTACTTGCCTGTAAACAAAGCGTTCCTGACGCCAGTGGGGTACGCTCTGCTTCCATTAGCTCAAAAAAAATGCCACATCCAATCAACAGATCGATCGATCCTGATTCGCAGAACGATGGATCAGCCAGTAATGATGTATATTCCTTTGGAATTTGCCATCCCCCCTGGGGTGTCTTCACTGAGGGCAATTCCTCCACAATGGCTGGCAAGACATAACAGTTTATGTGAACACCGAAGTTTTTGACACAAGATTTCAGGTGCATGTCTATACTATTCGTGGATTGAGTCGTAGTAGCACCAATGCCGCTTATGGGCATTATCGTCCTTTTGGATGGTAATTGTAGCTGCCTTGCAAACTTTTTTGAAATAAAATTTACCTGAGAGCCACTATCCAAAACAGCCCGACACTTACGGTATATACCGAGGCTATCCCTGATTGCCACCATTGCAGTGGCCAAGAACACATGCGCAATTTCTTTGGGTTTTTGCAACGACATCATACTTTTAGCTCCGGTTGATTGCGTAATTGGCTGTGCAGACACGGAATCATCATTTGAACGCGTGTCTTGTTCTGGCTGCTCCTCGTAATCCCTTTCAAAATGTAATATTGTATTATGCTTGCGCTTACATTTCCTACAAGAATAATTGGATTTACAACTATCAGCAGTATGAAAGGGAGCTAGGCAATTAAAACACAATCTATTGTCCCTAACTAAATCTAATCTATCAGCTATCTTCATTATTTTGAATTTTTCACACGCGTATAACCTGTGAACTTCCTTGCAACACGGGCAGGGCCAAGATGGTTTTACACGTGCTGTTATTAACGCCTTCCTCGATGTAACTGAAGTCACCTGCCTCCTTGCGTTTGATCCTTTTTGACCTCCGCTTGCCTCCAAGACGTAGGACTCTGACGTTTCTAAGGCTACACACCGGCTTGCTAAAAAGGCTTCTAGATCAATGTATTTCGGTAGTTCAGAATTTCTTTGGCGGAGTTGCCAGCCATGAGCCGTAGCTTTGTCCAATCGACTAACTACAATGGTAACAAGCCACGCGTCCCACTGCTCGACTGGTTGGCCCATTGCCTTTAGCGCCGCTACATGGGTGCACACGGTAGAATACAAATCTTGTAACGATTGGGCTGCAGCTTCCTCCACCCTTGGACAGTCCAAAATCGAGCGAATATGTGATTGTATCACCAGGCTGGGATTATCGTACCGATGAATCAGTTGTTCAATTATGACATCGTAGTTAGCATCACTAATAGGTATGGATCGAACTAAATCTAAGGCTGCTCCTTCTAAGCAAGACCTTAAGTGAAAGAATTTTTGCGCAGGTGAATAATCCTCATCATTGTGAACCAGAGCTTTAAATATATCGAAAAATGATGGCCAATCCTGGATGTTTCCGTCGAATTTAGGAAGGGGTATCGGTGCTAAATGAGTTCGATGATTACGCGTAACTGCGAATGAAGAGTGAGCTAAACCGTTGGCGGTGTGCGACTTTTCAAGATTAATAAGCTCTTGGATTTGGGATCTTATAGAAAAATAGTCTGTCTCGAACTTGTCTCTCTCTGCCTCGGCCTCATTCACATCATTCTCATCTAACATCAATAATTCTATTTGCGATTGTATATCGTCAAACTTCTTATTGATGGTTGGTAGTGCTTCTTGACGGAATTCAAGTAACGACAACGCTTGATCTCTGGGATTAAAGCTGGTCACAAACGTTCGAACTCGGGTTAAAGCTGCTTTAATAACTGCTCGTTTCTTTTTCATATCAGCTAATGATATTTGGTCACTTTCATTCCCCATAATGAATTTTTTTTTTTTAATACAAAAAAAAAAATACGTTTATTCTGTCTAATTTGATCTATCTTATTACTACCTGACTATGTAGTACTACAATAATCTTATGTGCTATACGACGTGTAATAAAGAATAACAATATAAATCCTAACTCGACGATAGAACAAATTATTTCGTAATACGAGATAGCAATAAAATGATAATTGTTTATAACTGTCCAATATTTTTATTGACTTTATAATAATATATTATCTGTACGCGCAACGAACTGGGTATCTGTGTACAATGATAGTAAACGCCGCAATTCAATTAGTGATTCTTATATTCATAACCAGCCGCGCACGTCTATAATAATTTCTTGTATAAATAACTGTTCCGTGACTCTTAGATAGGTACAACGCACTGTCGCGGATCACGTCGAGGTCACCAAAATGTTCGCGCCGGGAACGAAAACAATTATAGTCCGTGTGCCCGGTCGCCAATACTTGTACGCAACGTTCACACACCGACCGACCTGTGTGTTTGTGTGTATATATGTATAGCGACTCAGAGGAGATGGACGGGGTCGCCGAGCAAAACCAGCAGAGTGCTAGTGTGTGGTAGGTGTGTGAGTGTGTATATGTGAGGGTGTGTAAGCTTATAAAATATTGATAAAGGGTAACTCTGGAAAATAATGGGTAACACGGTTGCTGGTAAAAGGTTGATGTTGCTGTATAATTCACAATAATAATAAATTCACAAAAATATAGAAATCACAGCAACACTAAAATATAGAAATATAGATAATAATATAGAAAGTAAATTACGGCCCTTTTGGCCCAACAAGTAAAAAATGTATAATAATAATAACAGCTCTTATAGCCAACCAAGATAATAATAATAATATAAATGCGCGGCCCTTATGGCCGAACACAATTCAATAATAATAATAATATAAATATGGCCCTTCTGACCTAACTAAATAATTGCAAATACAAAATATAATAATAATAATAAAACTCACGGATATGACGGTGCTCGGCTGGCCAGCTGCTACCTATCCTATGCTATAATAATAATAATGCACAATACACCGTATATAAATTAATAATTTGACAGCAATATACACTGGCGACTATCTCGCCTTACAAGAAAATAAATAAACACCGTGACGATTCGCGCCCGCACACGTATAATAATAATTTGGCAATTCGTGCCTTTACAAAATATATAATAATTTTACGTAGCGATTCGCGCCTTACAATAAAATGCAACCTTTTGGCAATTCGTGCCTTTACAAAATATATAATAGTATAATACTATCCGCGACGGTGTTCGCTCACGACGACGGACGGAGGAAGACAAAAAAAATTACGACGGCCGTGTTAATGATAATCGCGCAGCCGGTGCAGCGGCGGCGATAATCTACATATTACATAATAACTCACAATCACATATAATTAATACAAAAATATACATTATAAAAATAAAAACCATATAAAAATGTGTTGTGTGCGTGTATGTGTATCGGTCGGTGTGGACGTACCGTTATTTTGCTACCTCGGCGCGAACAACCATAATTTATCTATTATTATTTATTAATCTTTATATTTTACATAATTATAAACCTCATTCTATATTTTATTAGTATTTACACCTGTATTAGTTTACTTTATACCCTATAATAATGTGATATAATAATACACTTTAATATAAACTGATTGTGATCAAAACTCACAGTTTTAGAACTTACTCTTTTCCAGAGTGTTCAAAACAGGTTAGGTAGGTATGTCTAGAAAAATTGCACAGTTGTTGTAGCAGTTGCTAGATGAACCCGTGTGATTTAAAAAAGGAATATATTTAACAATAAATCGTTATACATTTTATATATTTATAGTTCATTCACGCGGATGTATATGGGTACTTCATAAATCTTGTATGATTGAAATCGTGTGATTGATAAAAAAAAATATGATTACACTTTTCGTATTGTCGTGCGCTATCTAGTATGTTTATATATATTACGTGGAACAATTTATTCCTTAACACAGAACTTTTTGATTCAAAAAAAGTAATTTGATTATATCTGTGGATTATTTATATTGACGTAATATAATTTATATAATTTATATTGTATGGCAATTTCCAAAGTCGTTTCAGAAGACAAAGTCAATTAAAAATTCAAAAGGAAAACAGACTTGAACAAAAAACATACTGCGTTCCGTATGGTTTTATTTTTCGTAAATCACAATATTTTTAGTTTTGTATCCGGAGTGGTTTCACAATACCAAGATGGGTATACATTTGTTTAAGTTTAAAACAAAGATTGGATTTTAAATTTATGATTTTCATGTTTTTCTTTTATTTTATTGTCCTACATTTTGTATCTTTATCAGAATACAAGATTTTATATTGCACCATAAAGATTTATTGTAATTGAGGTGCATGGACATTTTATTGTTAAGTATTCCTAACACTCTTGGTTTTATTTTGTAGGTTTGTAATTAATTTAACATAGTATAATATTATATTAAAGAGTTTACTTATTAAATAATTAGTTGTTGCATTTAAGAAGTATATATGATATACTCAAGGTTATCGTTAGTCATGTTAGTTCTAAGTTTGTCATATTCACTCCATCCACACTGCTATTAACTAAAACACATATGTAATGACTAGACGACTAGTGGAGAATTTTTTTTTTACATTCAATTTTGGATAACTTAAAAAAATGAAATAAATAAAACGGAAAATTATTTTTTGTGGTTTAAGCTGTTATGTTAAGATGCTATGCACCTCAATTTATAGTGTATTGTAATACGGAATGTATCTACATGTCTACATATTACATTAATTCATAAATATAGTTAATTATTCAATATTTTATAATTTTTAATTATATTACAGCAGTCAACATAATATTAATTTAAGTAAATTAACAATTTATAGTACTTCTAATTTTTTTTAAGTGTGTAAAGAAAGTATTAAAAATAACTGTCATACATTTTAATAGCACATTTGTACATAAAAAATGTTTTAAAAAGAAGTTCTTTCATTGAATTAAACAAGTTTATTATTAATAGTTTTAATAGTTAGAAAAGAATAAGGCTCTCTTTAATATACTTTAATAGTAGTGAAAAAATCAGAATAACTCTTAGTTAGTTTAGTTATTGTAATATAAGTAATAACATTCTATGAACAGTCTTGTAAAGAATACTTTTAAAAAGTATTTATAGATACCAATATACCATAACTTAGCTTCTAAAAATATTACAATGTATCAATGATCAAAAATGTCTGTAACAGTTTCCAAATAATAAATGAAATGAGAATATTGTTATTTATGTATACATAATACTATAATAGTGTAATAGTATAATACATTTAGGTACACATTCTCATTATACAAAAAATACGTAGGTATACCCGCTAAGAATTTGCTACTTTCCAAATATTTTTCTTTAATTTCTTTCACCAAGTTGTTTTTATGGACTTTGCTGGTATTGAACGATCTGCAGTTGATCCATGTATATGATTTAACCATAAACCGTGAAAATTACGCAAGTTGAGGTTTTTCTTCTGTATTGCAAGTCTAGCCCTGTCTTCACAGTATTAAGAGCACTAACCTAAATTTAGGATGATACAAAATTGAAGTATAACTCACCAGTATAACATTTTAAATTCCAAGTCTTGGTATATTTTTCTAAAAAATAACTATAAAGAATATTTTATTTTAAAATTACCTTACTAGCTTTAGTTACACAACTGGCTATGGGTGCATTTTTAAACTACTCAGAACACATAATTATAAGGAATGCACAAAACATATAATGCATGATATTAATGATTAAGATTCTATAACATAACTCATAAAAAGTTTTTATAAATCTTCCACTTCCTTGTCTGTATATCTATAACAAAAATGTGTAAAGTTAAATTTAAATAATTATAATACAATTTGGTTCTACTAATAATATTGATATAGTCATATCATATAATATAGTTATCTTAGTTCAATTACTTGGTAATAAATAACAAAGAGGCTAATAATTAGTGTAATAGTTATTAGGTATTCATGAAATATTAAGGATTTCATCTTACACATAGGAAGTACACACAATCATTTTTATATTATTTACAACTATATTGTTTAATTATTGCAATAACCTAAGTACCTATATTATTAATTATTACTATTTTTATATTTTTTAATAAAACAAAATATTTTTACTCATGAACTTAATATATATTGTTACACATAAAATACATAATATAATAGTTTATAATAATAAGGTAATCATGAATTAGTATATAATTAATTAAGTTTCAATATATTTGCTTAATTATAATATATTTGACATAATGTCCTTATTGATTTATTTTTATCATAAAACCAAAATGTACAATTTATTATACAGTTAAATAAAAGAACATAACTATTTTTTGATTAATTTTCACCACAATTAGCGTGTGTAAAATATTAATTATAATAGTTTGAAAGTTTGAATCAATTAATGGACATTTTATGGAATATACTATTGGTATTATACACAAAAATGACACATGGGCTCCATATATGTTTAGATTTAATTTGTTTTATATATATCATTATTTATACGTGTATTACTTCCAAACCATATTACTTTCTTATTTACTTGTATATCGATTTATAAATACTTCAAATTTTTGTAAAATTGGCTTCAGGCATTGGAATTATAAAGCACGTCATGTTTCAACTGCATAAACAATTTATTAAATTGAATGGACCGATCGTGGGCCACTAAACCTTGTATTAGGGAGGCAGGGACCATTAGCTCACTATATCGATTCACTAATCATTAATTGTTTAGTGCAACCCGGCACTAGAGTAGTTTTATATTAAGTAACAGTTTTTCCATTAAAACTAAAAACAATATTATTGCCAATGTTGTGAAATCCCGAAAAAAAATGGACTCTCAACAAAAATGTATAGCTGAATAACATATTATACCTACAGAGTTCCTTTTTATTAGTTAATATAGATTAAAATATTCCGAATAATATTCTATTTTGAAGTATGAAATAAAAATGAATGGTTTCATCAAAAGAAGTAACAAAATTGAAAACTGATGACGATGTCATATTATAAAATCTATCATGTATGGCAGACGCCAAACCCGGTCATTCGCCGGAGACGATTCGCAGTTCTAATAATTTCAATGAACAAAAAAAAATTAATAGGCCAACAATGAACAGACAATTCGTTAAACAGTAATTTTGTACCTATACAATATTTATTCATATATTTCATTCTGCTCAAGTTAATTTAATAAAATATCTCGATACTATCAGTTCAGCGCGAGATGAAGACGGATGAAGAAATAGCAGTTCCTTGATATGGAATCTGTACTCTAGATATGGCACACCTATATTCAACCCGAAGAGTCGACATAATAGTGAGTTATTGTTTACCTATTCTTTAGGGGCTTACATTTACGTTTTAGTCTTAAAATTAATATTTATTGCCATGGACAATCTATTTAACGTGCTTATAAAATACGTAAGCACAGTTGACGACGGCACACGCAGGTTGTAGAATATAATATTAATATATTTATATATTTATACAAATAATTATAAATTGTGTTGAACATGCCACACACAAGCGTTCTTATGTCTCACAAAATAAAAGCTGAAAATTAGTATTTTGAAAATTGCATTGTAGGTATGTATAGAAAAAAATAATGAACAAATACATTATAATGAATTTTGTATTACATTTACAAGGTTTTTTTGAAGACCCACAAATAATAATTTTAAATTAAGTGCCTACATTTTATTGTATAAAAATATAAAAACTTATAAGAAATCTTGTATTAAATTTTCAAATCTTAATGATAAAAAAAACTTGAGAATCGAACATTTTGTATGGCTATAAATAGCACAAAATAGGTCAAAATAATCTCTGGTGTATAGAAAATGCTAATATAAACATTCAGTAAAAATCTCATGTATCTACGGTACTTTTTTTATAGTTACACCGAAAACCAAAATCGATGTTGCGTAAAAATTTAAAATACCAGTATTTCTTCATTTTTTTTTTGTTTATCCCGACGTTTCTTATCTACGGGGAATTTTAAATTTAGACTCACAGAAAAGATACTGACGTTAAATATCAAAGCTACTGACACAAAAAAAATAGGCTATAAAAATTAGAAACGCACATCATTCTAAAATTACATCATTCTAATCACACATCATTATAAAATATAAAATATACCCAATACAGTTAAAATTAACATATTAAATAACTAATTATTATTAATTTTAAATTATACAGTAGTCGGTGAAATTGTTAAACTTGGAATTTTTTTAATCTAGTTGCGGTATTATAGTCTGTATAATATGTACTGTCAATTTGATGTGTTTATTATAAACCTGTAAAATAAACTCTAAAAACCAGAAATTACAATTATTTATAGTCACAGTTTTACTTAAAGATTCATAAAAATAATTATGCCTATATATGCTTCTAATATCTATACACTATCAAATTGTTCCTATACACGGAACTCTTTGATGTAAAAAGTTGCGTTTTATTAGATCTGTGGATTCATCATATTGACGTATAATTATATAATATTATATATCATTTATATTCCATGGCAATTGTCAAAGTCGATGCGGAAGGCACAGTCGATGAAAAATTTGAATATTTGAAGAAACGAAACTGACATGAACAAAAAAAAATACTTCTTATGGTTTTATTTTTCACACATCACAATATTTTCAGATATGTATCTGGAGCGTTTTCAGAGTGACGTCGTAGCTTGGTGCACACGTCACGGATTCCGACGAATGCTGAAAGAATCGATGTTTAAATGTAAGTTTGTTTTATATTTATTTGGTTCTCTACAAGTGTTGTAGACGAATATTTTAGTTCCGAGTTCCTGGTCGTAGAATTATTTTAATAATTAATAGGTGGCATACCTATATGCAGATATTCTATAGGTATACTTGAAATTGACATAGGCATTTTGGTTTAATTTATAGAAATACATATTCTAACTTATAAGTCATAAGTACACTAAGTACAGGCCGGATTCTCTTAAAATTCTTAAAATATAAGATTTTTATGTCGTTTAAAATAGGCAATATATTATTCTCTTAGTGTTCTTTTAAAATACCAGATTCCTATATGATGTTTTGTCCTAAAAAAAAATGTTCACGGAGCGTTGACTGCGTCTATCCTGACGTGTGCGCACTTATGAATATAATATACTTATATACGCGTATAGTCGTGTAGGTATATATCTAAATAATGTAATACATACAAAAATGCGTAACCTATATTGTTTCCTTAAGAATACAAGATTAATTATTATATATTTTTTTTTCATATCGGTAGGTACATTACAAAACTAATTTATTGTGATCAGATTTATTTATATTTTCTTAAATACAATCTACCTATCAAAAATTATTAATTAATATATATCCATATAATTCATTGAAATAAAATAAACACACCTAAGTACTATAATTAGTAATAGGAATAAATCCATGTATAAACTATTAAAAAACAAACAAACAAACGAAAAATGATTCTGATTGAAGACTTTAATAAGTAATATTGTGATTAAAGTACCTACCTATAATGTATTTTACGACAAGGCATTTTCTATACTCTAAAAGTTTCATATATCTACGAATAATATTTTTAAATTACAACAAAATAACTAAAACTGTTATTCTTGATTTAATTAATTTGGTTAAAAATGTGAACATTTATAATAGGTTTTTTAAATTTTTTGGTTACAGTATGCATTTTTTATAAGAATCTTTGTTCATGGCAAAAAAAGTTGAACATTTTATACATTTTTAACTGCTTAGTAATTAGTAAATTTTTAATTTATTAAATCTTTAAGTGGAACTTTAAATAATTATAAAAAAATCGTGCCTACGTATATTTATTATTTCTCAACTGTTATTAAAACTACTAATGAGGACATTTGTATTACATTTTCATATCTTAGGAAGACAAAGACAATTTTGTATGAATGAGTATCTGACTAGAAAATATTATTCAAATGTCAAAATTATGATGAATTTCGTAAAAATTTGAACTTTAAATGCCTATAAAAAAAGTCCGATAAGTATTACCAATCACAAAGATTTCTGTAAATGTAAAAGAATATAATATGATTTATATAGACCGTATACTGTATAGGTAGGCACTGAGTATATAAGTTCTATGGATTAATCATATTAAATCATCTATGGCAATCGCCAATTGTCGACATTCGTCGGAGACGATTAACGATTCTAATAATTTCAGTGAACAAAAAAAATAAAATAAGTTTACAAGGGACAGTACGTTAAACATTATATTATAATATACCTTATTTATAACACGAACTCTCACATTTTGTTACGTTCAGGTTATTTTAATTAAATATTTCGATACTTTAAAGTTTTAGTTCGGAACAAGATGAAGACGGATGAAGATAGCCGTTTCTTCGGGAGCGGTGAATATACTGCACGTATGCACTGCTAGGTTTCACCGGAAGAGTCGATGTTTACGCGTAAGTTTGTTTTCATATTATTTTGGGGTTTAAATTTACTTTTTTGACTTAAATTAAATATTTATTGCTACGAACAATCTATTGACTGGGTGACGTAGAACTGTAAAAGCATAATACGTTTAATCCCGTTTAATTAAACAATCGGGTATCCAGTTTTATTAGGTACCTACACTATGTCTAGGGTCACTGGCGCAAGTTATATAAATTAGAGTTGTAATAGAAGCTGGAAACTGTAGTATATTATTCTAATTTTATAATCCAATTATTGTATTAACTATTAAATTCATCATTGAATGATTATTCAGAGGTCACTTGGGTATAAATGCCAAAAGAATGAATATAAATTGAATTAAGAATAATTAAAACACATTTTGTTAAAGGAACAAGATTACTGTTAATATTAAAGTATTAGTTATTATTAACGAATAAATACAAATAAGGGATATTTTAATAGCTTTTAACTATTAACAATCATTGTAAATAGTTTTTGATCGTATGTGTATATCTATTAGTAGTATCGTCTTACAATAAAATTATTATTTTTGAAAAAAAATCCTAACAATTTAATACAAGAATTTTCATAAATTGATCTTACCTTTTAACGAGAAATAACGAATTTTTAGTTCTCTGGTGTAGGTACTTTATTCAAACAGTATTTACTATGTATAGTGTATACCTTTATATTAACTCTAAAAACTATTAATCATATTTAATTATTTATAATTCAATTCTTATTTAATGATACAAAAAAAATAATATGTTTTTAAAAAAATGTGCTTATGCTTCTAATATCTATTCACCATCTTAATCAAAAATTAAATTAATAAATTGATATGATAATTTAAACAATATATTATAAACTATTTTGGTTATTGTCATATCAAATTTAAATTAACAAATTGTTCCTTAACACTCTATGATATAAAAAGTTGCATTATATTATACCTGTGGATTCATCATACTCACGTAATATAATATCTATCATTTATATTCTACACTTACTTCTATACACTTCAAACAATTTGCGCAAAAAATTTCGATCCCGACCGAAATATCGATCAAACAATTGTGCAAACCTCAAACCGGGCCATACAGTCTCAGAATGTGTGCACAAACACTGTCGGTTGCGCAAATTTGATTGAAGTGTGTAAGGGGCCTTAAATCACAATATTTCACAGTTCACACACGTGTTCACTGTTTAAGGTAAATTTGTTTTCATATTATTTTGGTGCTTAAATTTACTTTTGGACTTAAAATGAACATTTAATGTCACAAAAAATGTGCTGTCCAACTATCCAAGTGTGATAGACGAATGTTTTAGTTCCGATCTCTAATTGTATTAAATACACTATTATTTAGTTTTTTTTGTTTGTTTTTCTAGAAACTTTTTTAATTTTGACCCCTCATAATACCATCTCCAATTGGCTTTTACAAGAAATTTAATTTTTTTCTAGCATTTAATGGTTTATAACTAAACATAATGTATGTATAGTTAATAAATACAATCTTATGTTTAGTTTATAACTGTATACTAAGTATACTTTATATAAAAAATTCATATTATTATTTATAATTTCTTTTATATAATGTTTAATTCAATTTCGAATTTCAATAATCAATAATATACTGTAATATAATATAACTGTAGCTACTGTAATATATGTATAATAATAGTTTGTAACATGTAACACTCTATACACAAGCTCTGATTAAAGGTAATAGATATTACAATGTTTTTTGTTTGAATAAAAAAAAAAGTATATATAATATCTGTAACGCATAGGTCATAAGAATATTGTTGAACATTTTACTGCAGGGTGTGTGTTATTTCAGAAATGATATTCGTCGGCGAAAATGTTGCCAACTGGAAATAGTATATCATAAGCAGACTGTGTGAACATTGCAGTGTTTCGAAGACTAAGTTTTATAGCAGATTTTGAGTAGGTCACGCGGGGTATGTACTTTATTATTTTTTAGTAGGTTTCTTTTTATTATTGTTAATTTATCATGGGATGTATTGCCCACAACTTTTCAATTATTTATATTGTAACTACTGGTATAATACTATTGCAGCTATCAATAAAGTCGTGATAAAAATTAGAAAATTGGTCAGGTATGATACATTTTTATGTAATTCTTTTGAGTAGGTAATTCGCTCAATGATATTTAAATATTTTCACCGATAATCAAGTACGATGACTTGTAGGTAACTAGAGACTTTTGTGAATAGGAAGTGTGAGAGAAGGCGGGGGAAGAAGAAAATAGGAGTGGTATATATTGTAGTGAGAACAAGAGAGAGTAGGGTGAGGGGGTTCGGTCACTGTATGATAAGAGGAAGTGAGAGAAGGTTAGGGGGACAGAGAGGGGTGAGATGACTGAAGAAGAGATTGATTGAGGCAGTATGGAGGTGTAAGGAGAGGGTGGCTGAACCTGTATATAGCTTGTGAGAGAAGGGGGAAAAAGAAGCGTGAAGGTAGAATAGTTAGGTTACAATGTCGAATACGTAGGAAAGGATCTTGAATTGCAAAGGCCACTCGACTATTGGGCTGAAACTATACCGGTATCAGTTGATATAGGTTTACAACCTCGACTTATGGGATAGAATAAAAAGATCGGTTGCCGGTTGGGATGTCAGCGCACTATTTGTTTTTCATATTTGACCCATGCGTAGTATACCAAACGTACTCGCGGTTCTAGCTTACTAGCAGGGCGTGTACAATGGCTAGTTGCGCTTATCATTGTGTGTGGGTTAGAGAGAGAAATAAATGGTGTGCTATAAAAATGTGACATCCCCCTAAGTCAGCGGTTCCCAAATATTTTTGGTTCACTGCGCCCTTTTTTGAAATAAGGGTTTTACAGGGCGCCTTTCCCTAAGTCATAGCATTTAGACCAGAAAACATTCTACGGCAGCGCGGCGCCCCTGTAAAGTTACTCAGGCGCATCAGGGTGCCGCGCCGCACTTTTTGGGAACCGCTGCCTTAAGTGTTATCAAGTTGAAGAAGCTGTTAATTGTTACGAGCGTCTAGAGACAGCGCCTCTTATCAGCACTATTATTAACAGTGTCACACTATCACGACAGTTTATGTTACTTGTTACTTGTTAGGTGTTACTATGAACCAATATAGAAAAACATTGATATATATATATATATACTTAAACTGTAAAGTACAGTTTTTCCAAACCAATTCAATGATTATTGGTACCTACTGAAACATAACTATTATTAATACATAAATATTAGACCATGTTCAACTCCACCTAGTAAGAGTAAATCTCAAATATAAATCCAAGTATACCAGCCATTGTTTTTTGAACAACAGTCGGAATAGGAAGAAATCGTATTTCATTTTTGTGACCAAGGTGAGTTTTGCAATGTACTGCTTCTACATTGATCGGTCCAGCAACAGTTCTTATAAAAGAAGAGCAGAATTTATCTGAATTATTAAAAAATAAAAATTACAAAATAATGTGTTGTTTAAACTTATAACATTGGCTTTTTACCAATTTTACAAGATCCAGTTATCTTTAATCCACGCTCTCCTTTTCCTTTAGATTTAAATACTCCAGACCGATGGCAGAAATACTTGGTAGTGATGGTTTTGTCAATATTAGTTTTACGTCCTCTATGTTGGACATAGCGTGTTGATGTGGTCAGTTCCTCCTTATCTTTCCAATCATTAAACTCTACGGTAAATCGTAATGAAATATAGATATCTTATACAGTTTTGTACTGACTTGTAAAGAATACGTTTATTTTGTACTCGGAATATAAATTAGATTATTAGAATGTATTATTTCAGATACTTGATTTTTAATACATTTTTCAAAAGTATTTTTAAATACTAACCTTGAAGAGAACCAAATTTCAACTGTACAGTTTCCTATTGTTTACTTGTAGTTGAAGAAGACATCGTAAATACGTAAAATACATTTTCCCGAAAACCGTCCAAATATATTATAATATAATATTAAGACTGTTTATTTAAATATAATATAATCTAAATGTAATCCACCGATTATGTGATAAGGCAACTGTCATGATAGTATGACACTGATAATAAGAGGCGATGTCTCTAGACGCTCGTTTAATTGTTGACATTTAACATTAACTGTGATAGGAATGATTGGAAATAAAAGTAATAAACAGGGCTGTGAATTAAATGCATTAAATATATGCATGCATTTATTTAAAAAAGTATTAAAATATGCGCTAAGAGTTCAAAAATATGCTTTATAAAATCCTCTTAATTAAAAAACTGTAGAAAATAATAAATAATAATAATAATGGCTTACAAAAAAAATATTATTTACCTAGGAAGGCTTCTTAGCCATTACAAAGGCCTCTAAAAAGTTATAATGTATAATAATTACGTTGGGAAGCTACAATGTGGCAAAAAAAAACATGTAAATGCATTTGATTCACAGCCCTGGTAAAATAAGTAATGGTTTATCTGTATAATATGGAAAATCGGGGTACAGTGAGACGCCTATCGGTAACGGTGATATTGATCTCACGAAAAAATATGTACAAATACAACGAAATAATTCAAACAAATCATTGAAGTGGAATTTATTAAATAATAATTTATTAAAAAAACGTATTACTTGAACTATTATTATTATAAATGATATAAAACCATGAACTATGGACCGTATCTTAGTGTGGCCCATGTCTCACTGTACATACAGGTATTTCTATATTTTTAGCTTCATAATTTCTGTTAAGATATTAGGAAAATGTATCAAGTACCTTTTAAGTGCCAAATTAGACTTTTACCTACTTATAATATCTTCATAACAAATTATCATAAAAGGCTAGGTACCGTTATTTCACATATTATAAAGGTACATATTTGGAGTTTAATTTAACTACTACATTCTAGTTTTGATGAGCCGAGTGTAGTTCACCCTGCAAAAACGTTGTTCACCTACTTCGCTTATATAAACTACTACAAAAACTACAAAAAACTATTTGTTGGAAATTTAATAGGTACCTAGATCCAAATAATCCAAAAAATATTTTGCTTCAAAATATAAAAATAAAAATAATGAAATAATGATTGTCTTGTGTTAAATTAATCACTCCATATAACTTTATATAACTTTAACAATACATTTCTTGATTGAGTGACCCTAGATCCACTTTGTTCAAAATAATTAATGCAACTTTTACACTTTTAATAAATATAATATACTTATTACTTATTTTATAAATAGAAACTATATATAAACAATAGGTATTATATTGTCATGTTCTTTTATAAAATAATAATTTTTCAAAATGAAACAATTCTCATATAAATACTATTTTGCTGACAGTTGACACTATAATATCCTAAAAAATCGATTTCTGCTCCAAGTATAGCATTACTACGGTACTTGGTATTGATAGCTTAATAATTTGTCCATGCATTTTGTTAATCAAGTATGTTCTTAGAAATAATATTACTCTACCAGTAAAATAATAATGGATTTTAACGGAAAATATAAATAATTACAAACGTGGGTTAAATATATTTACATACCTACATAGTATAAATGGCAGGATTTTAGATAATAATGAAATAAACACAACAGATATTGTTTAAGTTTAATAAATGATAACATTCTATGCATAAGCATTTATAAAATTAGATCAAATCACCCAGTAATTTGTTCGAGACAAGAGACACTATAAAAATGGTGTTACATGATTGGAAGCGACTATTTGTAATATTAGGTGCTAATCTGGGGAGACGATGAACTTTCTCATGAAACAAGTCTCCTTTCAGTCATTAAAATTTTTGTCAACCTATGCTATTTTTAGTCCGATGGGTAAGAATTATTATTATTATTGACTTAGGTAATTGACTTATTAAAGTTGATGAACAATATTAGTAATGGCAATATTTTGTTTCTGCAGAGTTCACACAGACTCTCTTTCAAATTATGTCGTCTGCAAAATATTAATCTTTAGTACCTAAATCGGAAGACTTGATTGAGTATCTAACATTTATCGAAAAGAGTCTATAAAAAAAATATAGTGGTGCGGGGCCGCCCGAAAGTAGGAAACGCTCTGAGTGTACGTATCGCCTAACTAGGTCACAACGTCGAGGGACTGTCGTCTATAAAAAAAATATAGTGGTGCGGGGCCACTCGAAAGTAGGAAACGCTCTGAATGTACGAATCGGCCAGTGTTGCTAGCTTCTGGATGGGTGACCATCCGGGAATTTTAGCAACAAATCCTTGCCAAGCATACAAACAAGTGTTAAAATCTACAGTACCTCAGGCTATAATGACCTCAGTTGCCGAAATCTTAACTCTAGTAAAAACAAAAAATATTTATAAAAATATAGTATATGAATATGATTGTATTAGTTATAAGAGCTAAGAGTTAAATGATTTCCTATAGGTTAGGTTAGGTTAGATTTAAATCAGAAATATTATTACAAACGAGAGTCTGTTGTGGACACTGCGGACGACCAAAAGGACTACCTTACAAATCCTCCCTCAAGAAGTCCAAAATAAAATTATTATATGAATAATAATAATAATATCTAAGTCAAATAATACAATTAAATTATACTTTTCAAAAATCATAAAATTTTCATAATTTTGTCAGTTGAACTTTGACGATTTGGACTTAATATTCACCTACTTTAAATGCGTAATAGTTATGGTGGAGTTACTCGTTTCCACCGAAATAATATCGGCCTCCTAGTTATGAGTTATGAATCTCACCTAATATTAAAGTTGGGGCTGATTAATAGTGCCGCCGAAATGTTAGAGCCAGAACTGAAGTTGTTTTTTGGAATGGTTTTTATGAGTTCATACATGCATAATACATTATCATAATATTATGTACTGTTGGTTCTTGTTCAAAATTAAATTACTTAAGTACTATAATAAATGTTATAAGTTATTTTTTTATTATGCTTATGTATTGAATACGCAAAAACATATAACTTACATAATTGGACTGAACATACAAAAAGTGACTTTTTAAATATTTGTCTATCACATTGTACTTCCCTTCTACCATCAAAATTTTGCTAATGACGAACATATTCTGGTAATAGCTTGGGCCTCTATACCGTAGTGAGGTGACGAACACAAACCTTTTATCTTATTCCCAAGTTTGAAAATATTACAAACTATATGAACCCTA
>JANEHU010004781.1:0-19461 GCA_027563435.1 Nasonovia ribisnigri
TCACAGCCCTGGTAAAATAAGTAATGGTTTATCTGTATAATATGGAAAATCGGGGTACAGTGAGACGCCTATCGGTAACGGTGATATTGATCTCACGAAAAAATATGTACAAATACAACGAAATAATTCAAACAAATCATTGAAGTGGAATTTATTAAATAATAATTTATTAAAAAAACGTATTACTTGAACTATTATTATTATAAATGATATAAAACCATGAACTATGGACCGTATCTTAGTGTGGCCCATGTCTCACTGTACATACAGGTATTTCTATATTTTTAGCTTCATAATTTCTGTTAAGATATTAGGAAAATGTATCAAGTACCTTTTAAGTGCCAAATTAGACTTTTACCTACTTATAATATCTTCATAACAAATTATCATAAAAGGCTAGGTACCGTTATTTCACATATTATAAAGGTACATATTTGGAGTTTAATTTAACTACTACATTCTAGTTTTGATGAGCCGAGTGTAGTTCACCCTGCAAAAACGTTGTTCACCTACTTCGCTTATATAAACTACTACAAAAACTACAAAAAACTATTTGTTGGAAATTTAATAGGTACCTAGATCCAAATAATCCAAAAAATATTTTGCTTCAAAATATAAAAATAAAAATAATGAAATAATGATTGTCTTGTGTTAAATTAATCACTCCATATAACTTTATATAACTTTAACAATACATTTCTTGATTGAGTGACCCTAGATCCACTTTGTTCAAAATAATTAATGCAACTTTTACACTTTTAATAAATATAATATACTTATTACTTATTTTATAAATAGAAACTATATATAAACAATAGGTATTATATTGTCATGTTCTTTTATAAAATAATAATTTTTCAAAATGAAACAATTCTCATATAAATACTATTTTGCTGACAGTTGACACTATAATATCCTAAAAAATCGATTTCTGCTCCAAGTATAGCATTACTACGGTACTTGGTATTGATAGCTTAATAATTTGTCCATGCATTTTGTTAATCAAGTATGTTCTTAGAAATAATATTACTCTACCAGTAAAATAATAATGGATTTTAACGGAAAATATAAATAATTACAAACGTGGGTTAAATATATTTACATACCTACATAGTATAAATGGCAGGATTTTAGATAATAATGAAATAAACACAACAGATATTGTTTAAGTTTAATAAATGATAACATTCTATGCATAAGCATTTATAAAATTAGATCAAATCACCCAGTAATTTGTTCGAGACAAGAGACACTATAAAAATGGTGTTACATGATTGGAAGCGACTATTTGTAATATTAGGTGCTAATCTGGGGAGACGATGAACTTTCTCATGAAACAAGTCTCCTTTCAGTCATTAAAATTTTTGTCAACCTATGCTATTTTTAGTCCGATGGGTAAGAATTATTATTATTATTGACTTAGGTAATTGACTTATTAAAGTTGATGAACAATATTAGTAATGGCAATATTTTGTTTCTGCAGAGTTCACACAGACTCTCTTTCAAATTATGTCGTCTGCAAAATATTAATCTTTAGTACCTAAATCGGAAGACTTGATTGAGTATCTAACATTTATCGAAAAGAGTCTATAAAAAAAATATAGTGGTGCGGGGCCGCTCGAAAGTAGGAAACGCTCTGAGTGTACGTATCGCCTAACTAGGTCACAACGTCGAGGGACTGTCGTCTATAAAAAAAATATAGTGGTGCGGGGCCACTCGAAAGTAGGAAACGCTCTGAATGTACGAATCGGCCAGTGTTGCTAGCTTCTGGATGGGTGACCATCCGGGAATTTTAGCAACAAATCCTTGCCAAGCATACAAACAAGTGTTAAAATCTACAGTACCTCAGGCTATAATGACCTCAGTTGCCGAAATCTTAACTCTAGTAAAAACAAAAAATATTTATAAAAATATAGTATATGAATATGATTGTATTAGTTATAAACTCTTGAGCTAAGAGTTAAATGATTTCCTATAGGTTAGGTTAGGTTAGATTTAAATCAGAAATATTATTACAAACGAGAGTCTGTTGTGGACACTGCGGACGACCAAAAGGACTACCTTACAAATCCTCCCTCAAGAAGTCCAAAATAAAATTATTATATGAATAATAATAATAATATCTAAGTCAAATAATACAATTAAATTATACTTTTCAAAAATCATAAAATTTTCATAATTTTGTCAGTTGAACTTTGACGATTTGGACTTAATATGCACCTACTTTAAATGCGTAATAGTTATGGTGGAGTTACTCGTTTCCACCGAAATAATATCGGCCTCCTAGTTATGAGTTATGAATCTCACCTAATATTAAAGTTGGGGCTGATTAATAGTGCCGCCGAAATGTTAGAGCCAGAACTGAAGTTGTTTTTTGGAATGGTTTTTATGAGTTCATACATGCATAATACATTATCATAATATTATGTACTGTTGGTTCTTGTTCAAAATTAAATTACTTAAGTACTATAATAAATGTTATAAGTTATTTTTTTATTATGCTTATGTATTGAATACGCAAAAACATATAACTTACATAATTGGACTGAACATACAAAAAGTGACTTTTTAAATATTTGTCTATCACATTGTACTTCCCTTCTACCATCAAAATTTTGCTAATGACGAACATATTCTGGTAATAGCTTGGGCCTCTATACCGTAGTGAGGTGACGAACACAAACCTTTTATCTTATTCCCAAGTTTGAAAATATTACAAACTATATGAACCCTATCTTGTGATAGACACAAAAAATCCATTACTTATCTAAATTATTCGAATACGTTATAAAAATGCTCCAAATCTCAAAATGTTCCTATTTTTACAAAACATATGAAGCTAAAATAAAAACATTAAAAATGTTTGCTTTAAATAAGACGTTACACCTGCATGTGTTACCTCCAAGTGTGTCTTACAAGTGTGAAAGACACCAAATTTTCATTCCGCAGCTATCGTTGAGCTTTGTTAGTTTTAAACAATAATATAGTCACTATAATAAAAACTAACAATGCTTTATAAGATGTGCTGAAATTGATGCCCACTTGTAAGACGGAGACGATACATGCTGATAAATCATTAATATTTATTACTATTGCAATTTATATCCAATCATACTTTCAAGTTGTTATCACAGTTAATGTATCAACCTTGGATCATATACTATGAATGAGCCCATATCACAACAATTTTAAGCACATATAACTACATTAATATTAGTGACACTATAGTCTCTTACTATGATAAATGTGCCTAGAGAAATGTCACATATTTTTCTATGTGAATTAACGTGTACCAATAAACATGTCAGAGACTGTGCTTAAAATTGTTTTCAAGGTTGAGCTGGGCAAGTCTTCATAGTATATGATCTAAATTCTAAGTATTAAGATGTCAGCAACCAACGGCTCAACTTGATAAAAAAACACTTAAGTTCGGCAACCAACTCTGGATCTTTTTATTCAAAGTGTCCTAATGAGTCATAAGGAGGTTAATTAGGTAAACCTATGGTTAGTTACGGCTATGGTGATGATAGACGACTATCATCACTGGTCGTGAGCTTTGCAATGATCTTTTCCTTCCAACTATCAAGGTATTCGATATTGTAAACATAACAATGAAGGAAAATATTTAAATATTATTCGTTAGGCTGCGTTAGGTTAGGCAAGAATAGTGTAAAATATTAGAACCTAACCATTATCATAATTTTTAACCACGGTGTTAACGGCGACTGGCTAGTGTTGTACCAGTATACATATTAGTCATTGTAAATAGAAAAAAAATACAATAATTAATTTAAATTTAAAATACAGTTTTGTTTTAAAAATCTTTTATAGTATATTATAAGTTTTTCCATGTATTCTTTTCCATTTTTTTCACATTATACAAAATTATAAAATCTGATTATTTCCCACGTATTTACAAAGACCAAAACAGCTGGTATCCAACTATTTTAATTTATATTTAAAATGATCGGACTGTAATTCAAATTTCACTGCAGTCTCCAGCTCTAACCTTTTTTTTTCATCCATGAAACTATGGTTGATTTTTTTGTATAGATTTTTCAAACATCGATAACCCTTTTGCCTACGGGTGACCACACCCCCATTTTTTATTGACGAATTATTATGAATTGTTTTTCTGTTTAAGAACCTGTAGATTGTAGTTGCATTCACGAGGGTGTTTTCAACAGAAAATTATTTCTAAATACTTTTTTTTGATTTCTCAATATCAACCTAATACTACATTAATTTCTTAACATTTTTTCTTGCTCCTTAAAAAGCATTTGCCTGCAGGCTCCAACGTTCCCCTTCAAAAAATTTTTTACTCAATTTAATTCTGGATGATATCTTTAAACATGAACAACCTGATGCCAGATTAATTTTTTTCTAAATTTTTTTTCATGCACCTTATAAAGTATTTGCATACGGGCTCCAACGTTCCCCTTCAAAATATTTTTTTGATAAACTTAGATATTAATGATTTTCATATACTTGTGAAAAATTAACAACCTGGTCCATATATATATTTTTCTAAATTTTTTTTCTTGCTCCTTAAAAATCATTTGCCTGCGGGCTTCAACGTTCCCCTTCAACATTTATTTTTTAATTTTTGTAAATCTTGTAGATATTTATAAACTAATTTATTAAACATCAACCATACATGGTGTCATATAAATATTTTTGTAAATTTTTTTTCCTTCTCCTTAATAATCATTTGCCTGCGGTCTCCAACGTTCCTCTTTCAATTTGTTTTTCTATCAATTTAAATCTTGTAGATATTTATAAACTAATTTATTAAACATCAACCATACATGGTGTCATATAAATATTTTTCTAAATTTTTTTTCTTGCTCCTTAAAAATCATTTGCCTACGGGCTTCAACGTTCCCTTCAAATTTTTTTTTATCTATTTAAATATCAATGATTTTCTTATATAGATTTGTTAAAAATTAACAACCTGCAGAAGTCATATTAACTTTTTTTTAAATTTAATTTTCTTACTTCTTAAAAAGTATTTGCCTGCGGGCTCCAACGTTCTTCTTCCAATTTGGTTTTCTATCAATTGAAATCTTGTATACATTTATAATAAAATTTTTAAACATCAACAACATGGTGCCATATAAATATTTTTCTAAATTTTTTTTCTCACTCCTTAAAAAGTCCTTAAAAATCATTTGCCTGCGGGCTCCAACGTTCCCCTTCAAACATTTTTTGTATCGATTTAAATATTAATGATTTCCTTAAATAGATTTGTTAAAAATTAACAACCTGGTGCCATTAATTTTTTTCACACTCCTTAAAAAGTGTTTGCCTACGGGCTCCAACGTTCTCTTTCAATTTTTTTGTAAATATTTTTAAATAGAATTCAAACAAGCTAGTACCATATAAATTTCCAAACCGTTTTTCATGCTCCTTAAAAAGTTTTTGCCTGCGGGCTCCAACGTTCCCCTTCAAATTTTCTTTTTAATCATTTTAATTCTTGATGATATTTTTAAACATGAACAACCTGGTGCCATATTAATTTTTTTTCTTACTCCTTAAAAAGTATTTGCTTGCGGGCTCCAACGTTCCCCTTCAAATTTTCTTTTTAATCATTGTAATTCTTGATAATATTTTTATATAGATTTTTTAAACATTAACATCCTGGTATTATATTAATTTCTAAACATTTTTTCATGCTCCTTAAAAAGTATTTGTTTGCGGGCTCCAACGTTCCCCTTCAAAATTTTTTTTATCAATTTAAATCTTGATGATATTTTTATATAGATTTTTTAAACATTAACTACCTGGTGCCATATTAATTTTTTTTTCTTGCTCCTTTAAAAGTATTTGCCTGCGGGCTCCAACGTTCCCCTTCAAATTTTCTTTTTAATCATTGTAATTCTTGATAATATTTTTATATAGATTTTTTAAACATAAACATCCTGGTATTATATTAATTTCTAAACTTTTTTTCATGCTCCTTAAAATGTATTTGCCTGCGGGCTCCAAAGTTCCCCTTCAAATTTTCTTTTTAATCATTTTAATTCTTGATGATATTTTTTTTTATTTAAATATTATTCATTAGGCTGCGTTAGGTTAGGCAAGAGTAGTGTAAAATATTAGAACCTATCCATTATCATAATTTTTAACCACGGTGTTAACGGCGACTGGCTAGTGTTGTACCAGTATACATATTAGTCATTGTAAATAGAAAAAAAATACAATAATTAATTTAAATTTAAAATACAGTTTTGTTTTAAAAATCTTTTATAGTATATTATAAGTTTTTCCATGTATTCTTTTCCATTTTTTTCACATTATACAAAATTATAAAATCTGATTATTTCCCACATATTTACAAAGACCAAAACAGCTGGTATCCAACTATTTTAATATTCCAATTATTATTAAACATCGACAACCTAGTGCTATATACATTTTTTTCGTACTCCTTAAAAAGTAGTTGCCTGCGGACTCCAACATCCCCTTCAAAATTGAATGTTGACTTATTTGATATATTAAATTCAACATCTTCTTTAGAACAAGAATCTGACACATTTATTCAGCTACCTCCTCATTATAGGTGTGCAAGTCACACGTTGGACCTTATCGAAAGACCAGACGTTGGTAAAATGATAAATACAAATTCTAATTTAAAAAAAAATTGTTGAGACAAATGCTTGGACATTGTTCAGCAATGTGGTCTAAGCAAAACATGTCTCCTTTGGTGGGTAGCAGAAAAAATACAAGATGCTTTAGGAGTTTATTTTAAAATATCAAATTAAACTAGGTGGAACTGCATGTATAATGCTTTATTACAGTTTAAAAATATATTAAATGCACAAAACTTAATATAGTAGTAGTTTTTTTTGTTTCTCCCGACGTTTTTAATCTACTGGAAATTTTAAATTTAGACTTTCCGAATGCATCAACTAAATTCAACTATCTAACGGAAGAGATACTGAAGTTAAAATTCAAAGCTACGGACACAAAAAAAAAAAATTATTAAAATTAAAAACATAAATCAATCTAAAATTATATCATTCTAATCACACTTCATCACAAAATATAAAATATATCCAATACAATTAAAATTAACATATTAAATAGGTACCTAATTATTACTAACTTTAAACTTGACAGTATAATTCAGTGAAATTGTTAAACTTGGAATTCTATAAATTTAATTGGTACTATAGTTAGTACTGTAAATTTGATGTGTTTATTGGATACCTTTAAGTTAACCTTAAAAACCAGAAATAAAATTTATTTATTATCACATTTTTCCTTAGAGATTCATAAAAACAATATGCCTATGATTCTAATATCAATACATCATCAAATTGTTCCTAAACACAGAACTCTTTGATATAAAAAGCTGCATTTTATTAGATCTATCATCTATGGATTCATCATATGGACGTATAATATAATATCTATAATTTATATTCTATAGTAATTGTCAAAGTCGTTGCGGAAGACACAGTCGATTAAAAATTTTAAAATGTTCATAAGTGAAACTGACATGAACAAAAAATATACTGCGTTTCTAATAGTTTTGTTTTTCACAAATCACGATATTTTCAGATATGCATCGTTTCCAAAGCGACGTCGCAATGCACACGCGTCACGGATTCTGCAAAAAAGTAAATGTTTAAATAGTAAGTTTGTTTTATTGTTTTATGGTTTTATATTTATTTGGAGCTCAAATTTACATTCTTGAATTCAATTAAATATTTATTGTCACTAAAAATGTGCTATCCAAGTGTTGTAGACGAATATTTTAGTTCCGAGTTCGAAATGTATAAAATACGCGAGATCGAATAAAAAAAAATTACAAACGCCGTAATCGTTTTTCCTGTTCTAGGTCGTAGAAATATTATAATAATTAATAGGTGCATACCTACATGTTACAAGTACTTGAAGTAGACATATACATTTTGGTTTAATTTATAGAAATACTAAATTATAAGTCATAAGTACAGGCCTCATTTATATTATCTTAAAATTCTTAAAATATGAGATTTTTATGTCGTTTAAAATAGACAATATATTATTCTCTTAATATTCTTTTAAAATATCAGATACCTATATGATATTTAATGTCCTAAAAATATGTGTGGCAAAATATTCTTTCAATATCAATAAAAAATATATGCATTTAGTTTAAATTTATTTAATTTAATAACTTATGTTATAAATAAATAAATAAATTTAATGTACAATAATTTGGTTTTAAAATCTATTTGATTCAATTCATTTTTCAATAATAATTAATAACTATATATTGTTTCATATATATGTTCCGGTGTCATTTTAGTACGCCGATTTGTTAGAATGTTTTTGTGACACACTTAAGTACTATAATTCAGTGGCGTGCAGATCCCTTTTTCAATGTGGGGCAAAGTTAACTATAAAATATAAAATATGTACATAGAAAGAACTTACAAAGTTACAAATAACACGTAGTAAAATAACATTTACAAATTTAATTTTAGTGACTTGTAAAATTCTTAACAAAAAATACCACCCACACCCACCCCATTTTTAAGTGGGGCCTAGGCCCCATCATTTGTGTCTTGTCTGCACGCCACTGACTATAATTAGTAACAGGAATAAATCCATATATAAACTATTAAAATACAAAAAAAAAACAGACGAAACGATTCTGAGCAAAGACTTTATTAACTAATATTGTGATTAAAGTACCTACCTAATTTATTTTACAACTATGCATTTGTACAGTACCTTTAACAGTAAGTTAAATTCATTTTTCCAAAAAATTTAATTTGAAAATATCATCGTGTATATAAATTATAATGATATACTCTTAAAGTTTCATATAATATCTACGGATAATATTTTTAAGTTACAACAAAATAACTAAAATTGTTATTCTTGGTTTTAATAACTTGGTTAAAAATTTGAACTTTTATAGTAGGTTTATTAAATATTTTGGTTACAGTATAAAATATTTATAAGAATCCTTAATTATAGCAATACAAGTTGAACATTTTATACATTTTTAACTACTTAGTAATTCATAAATTTTTAATTTGATAAATCTTGTTAAAAATGGAACTTTAACTGTGGTATTCATAGTCAAATTGGGCCTGGTTTAACATTGGTTTATTAGTAGTTTAACAATAGTTTATCTTTTTTGTTATTCATAGACGATAAACTTTATTTAGACCATAGACTAAGTTTAACGATAAACCTCTGATTTATAAACTAGGTAAATACTAGGTTTAAAGCTGGTTTATTATAAAAATCACTGTTATCTTAATAATATGTAATATGTATTATCATTTAATTTAATTCATTCGTGTTTTAAAAACTTGTGCCTTTTTACTTACGAAAAATGGATATCGGTAATGTACAAAATGTTAGACGCGTAAGAAATTTAAGAAATGTGCATTTTATTAGACAGCTGAAAATATATAAGATTCGTAAAAATCCTTACATCGAACTTACTAATAATGAATTTCGTAAAAAGTATCGATTTTCAAAAGCAGAATGCTTACAAATCATAAACGAAATTCGTGACTTTTTACCTCGAGCAGTTAACAATCGCGGAAAACCAATTTCGCCGAGCTTACAATTGTTGATTGCACTTCGTTTATTTAGCTAGAGGACAAGTAATTATTGATTATGTTTTAATGTTTATAGTAATAGTTCATTTATGAATTTAAAACAAATTAAAGTACCTATATTATTATAGTTTAAGGTTCAGGACGACAATGGAGACTTACATGGTGTTAGTCAACCGACAGTTAGTCGATGTTTGAGTCAAATTTGTAGAGCACTAGCATCATTAAAAAATAATTATATTAAGTTTCCATTGATCAATGAAGAGTTAGCTACTAAAAAGGCAGATTTTCGTAGAAAATTTAATATGCCTTCGATAATTGGTGCGATAGATTGTACACATATACGGATCAAAAAGGTGGCGGGTGACTACGCTCAATTGTACATTAATAGAAAAGGCTTTTATTCAATAAATGTTCAAGTAAGCCATATAACATGTATTTTATTAAAATATTCAAATTTATAAAATATAAAGTTAAAATCTTGTTAAAATTATATTTAATACTTATAAATAATAATTAATAATTAATAATTTAGGTAATTTGTGATGCAAATTGTCATATATTGCATGTAATTGCTCGTTGGAGAGGAAGTGCACACGATTCAAGGATTTGGAACGAAAGTCTTATCAAGGAACAATTTGAAAATGGATCAATAAATGGTATCTTACTTGGTGATAGTGGTTATGCTTGTACTCCATATATTATGTTAACACCAATTCTTAATCCTCAAAACGATGTGGAGCGACAATACAATTACACACACATCAGAGTAAGAAACACAATAGAGAGATTATTTGGACAAATCAAGCAACGTTTTCGCTGTCTATTGCGAGGAATGACCATAAGTCTCGAGAACGCTAAAGTTGCTATAGTAGCATTATCAGTGTTACACAACATGAAATTACATTTTAAAAAACACTTAAATATCAATAATATAAATCCTAACGATAACAACAATAGTAACACAGAAGATAGTAGTGAAGATGATGATTATAATGAAGAAAGTGAAAATGATAGTTCTGCAGATTATGAGGACAATTATAATGTTGTACAAATAAACCAAAATAGAGGTAATGTAGCAAGAGCGCAGTACATACGACAGTTTTTTTATTAAACGTATGTAATATGTATATTATAGGTAGATTACATATCATATTATTATTAGTTAAAACTTTTTTATTTTTATTCTTGTAACTTTTGTAAATAAAAACAAATTTCATAATATATTTTATAGTAGGTACCTAATAATTATCATATTAATATTTATTATTTAACAATATATTTTTGTAACAATCGTAAATAAATAGTTTAAAAACAAATGACATAGTATATGTTATTACTTATAGGTATCTAAATAACTGATAACATAGTTATAAATATAATAAAGAATAATATTTAGTATTTTATAATAATTAAAGTATATAGGTATATTAGGTATAGGTATAACAGAATTGTTGCGTAATATAAGTAGATGACGAGAAATTAAAAATTTAATCTGATACCTATATTTAATCAGAACAGTTTAAATCTTGAATCTGCTTCAAGTTCTCCAACTGTTTTGTTTTTAATTCATAATACTTCAATTTTGCTTCGTTTATGAGAGAGCGCTGGTGATGTTCTAAAGTCAAAAACTTTTTTTCTAATTCAAACTTTTCTTTTTGTATTTTTAATAAATTTGCTTCGTATTCAGTCATTTGTATATCTAAATTATTTCCGTTAAATCCTTGATTTTTTTTTTTTTTTTTTTACCTAATACAAATACAAATTCTAATATTAAGGTATGTTACTACTTACTAAGAACAGTACCCCCATATGATTTCAGTACTAATACGTTTATACGTATTTATATCGTTCTATGGTGCGTCACTATATTGATTTAACAATTAATTATAATATAATATATAATATATAGTATTACTATTATATATATATATATTAAATATTTGATATTATTTTTTGTGATATTTAATTAAATCATATAAAAAATAAATTACTAATAGCAATACAACTTTATTATATATTTATATAACATAATTAGGTAGCATTATATGATAGTAAAAGACATTACTTTTTTAGTCTGGTTATTTGTAGTAGGTGAATAATTGTATTCATTTTCATCTACTTCCTCAAGATCAGGTCTTATCATTGAACAACTTTGATTATTTTTTTGAAGGTCTTCATCGTGTATCAATACGTCATGATCAATGATTATGTGCTTTAAATTTAAATATAACTTATTAACAAATAAATAATTTAAATTAACATAAAATTGGCTTAAATCTTCAAAATCATTTCTTTGTAAAAATTCATCTAAGCTTTCAGCACATATTTCTATACCGGTATTTGAAGACGCTGTCGATGATGCAGGTGACTCTTTTTCTAATATTTTGAAATCATTTGTTACAGTTTTGTTTATGCCAATCTAAATAAGAAAAAAAATAATAATCATAGTTAAAAAGAATAACAAAGTCAATAATATTATTAAAAATTATTTAGAGAGAAGATTACCTAAATAAGAATCAGTAGTCACAGGATAAATCACTACTTTTTTTTTTTTAACAACAACATTAAAGTAAAATATTTAAAATGTCTATAAATAACTCAGAAAAAAAAATAAAAACTCATAATTATAATTATTATAAAAATTATAAATACTATACCTTTTTAGTTGAGCCGTCATTGTCACAGTCAAAATCGTTTGCATCTTTAATAAAGTCCATTGGCATTAAAGACTGCAATGTCATGTCTAATTTGTTTATTGATTCTGGTGGAGGACCACCTCCAGTTTGTTGTAAATTTTGTTTATATGACGAAACATTTTTTTTGGCAACTATTTTCAGTCTTTTCCATTCACCTTTAATTTGTAGTAATGTTCTTTGAGTTTTTGAATTACCATTATATTCTTTATAAATTTGTGACCACGCTTCTAGTTTTGACTTATTCGTATTTGTGTCACAATTTTTATTTTCAATCACTTTGATAAATGGTGTGACGATTTCAGTTAGTAGCTCTTTCTCTCCACTTTCCCAATTAACCCTTTTTTGTTTATCCATTTTAAAATGGAATCACGCAATTTAAATTATAATTTTAAATAATTAAATACCACTAATAATAAATAAACTCAAAAATAGAACACGAAACTAAAAATAAATTCATATAGGTAATCTAAAAATATTTTACCACAATTCATAAAATATAACGATAACAATGACATGAAAAAAAAACAACTGGAAAAACTGTAACGTTCGCATTAAAATAATAGAACATAGAATGTATTTTTACCTTATTTTTTTTTTTTAGATTCGCAACAATTAGTAATAATATGGAAATTTGGGTGGCTCTATGGCTATTTATAATAAACCAAAGATAATCCACAGTTTTTCAAAACTTAGCCTAGACCATTGACTATGTTGACTATGAATAATACATTATTAAACCCGAGTTTAACCAAGGTCTAAGAATTAAACCAAACTTAGGTTAAACCTTGGTTTTTGACGATGACTATGAATAACACTGGAAGAGTCGACATATTCGTAAGTTTGATTACCTATTCTTTAGGAGCTTACATTTACGTTTTAGTCTTAAAATTAATATTTATTGCCACGGTCATTCTGCTAGTCGGGTGACGTAGATGCATATTTTACGTGCTTATAAAATACGTAAGCACTGCAGGTGACGACGGCACACGCAGGTCGTAGAATATAATAATAATATACTGTAATATTTACTGTTAAATTTAAACTCAATGATGTTGTAGGTACTTATAGGTAGGTAATATCATTGTATACGAAAAACAATTCAGAGCAGAATCGGCTTGTCCGACTAGGATATTTAATATTGTTATTTTTAATACGTTATATTTAGTTGAATTTATATTCTTTGCATAATATTGAATATTATCATATTTGTATATAAAAATATACTTTAAACGTATTAAGTACCTACAATTTTTTTTCATAAAAATATCAAAATTTATAAGAAATCTTGTATTCAATTTTCAAATCTTAGTTATAAAAAAAAACTTAACAATCGAAAATTTTGTATGCCTATAAATAGCACAACATGAGTCAAAATAATTTCTGGTGTATAGAAAATGCTAATATAAACATTCACTGAAAACTGAAAATTTCATGTATCTACAGACTACGGTACCTACATATTTAAGAGTTACACCGATAACCGAAATCGATTTTGCGAAAACAAATTTTGCGTAAATTACCAGTTTTTTCTTAATTTTTTTTTTTTTTTATATCCTAACGTTTGTAATTTACGGGGAATTTTATATTTAGACTTCTCGAATGCATCGAATAAATTCACTTTCTTATCGGAAAAGATACCTGCTGAAGTTAAAAATCAAAGATACCGACACAAAAACAGTAGGTTATAAAAATTAGAAACACACATCATTCTAGAATTACATCATTCTAATCGCACATCATTATAAAATATAAAATATACCTACCCAATGCAATTCAAATTAACATATTAAATACCTAATTATTATTAATTTTAAATTAGACAGTATTCAGTTAAATTGTTAAGCTTGGAATTTTATAAACTAGTTGGTATTATAGTCGGTATATGTACTGTCAATTTGATGTGTTTATTATAAACTCTAAAAACCAGAAATTACATTTATTTATAATCACAGTTTTACTTAAAGATTCATAAAAATAAATACGCATATATACCTCTAATATCTATACACCAAAATGTTCCTAACCACGGAACTCTTTGATGTAAAAAGTTGCATTTTATTACATCTGTGGATTCATCATATTGACGTATAATATAATATCTATCATTTTTATTCTATGGCAATTGTCAAAGTCGATGTGGAAGACACAGTCGATGAACAATTCTAAAATTTTAACAAATGAAACTGACATGAACAAAAAATATAATACTTCGTATGGTTTTATTTTTCACAAATCACAATATTTTCAAATATATTTTTTTCAGAGTGACGTCATATAGCTATTATAGTACACGGATTCCGACGAATGCTGAAAGACTCGATGTTTAAATGTAAGTTTGTTTTATATTTATTTGGTTCTCAAATCTACCTTTTAGAGTTAAATTAAATATTTAAAGTCACTAAAAATGTGCTATCCAAGTGTTATAAACGAATATTTTAGTTCCTAGTTCGAAATGTATAAAATAAGCGAGATCGAAAAATACCAACGCCGTAATCGTTTTTCCTGTTCCAGGTCGTAGAAATATTATAATAATTAATAGGTACATTCCTATATGCTATAGCGGTACTTGAAATAGAAATATACATTTTAGTTTAATTTATAGAAATACATGTTCTAACTTAAAAGTAGGTACAGGCCGGATTTATAATCTCTTAAAATTCTTAAAGTATAAGATTTTCATGTCGTTTAAAATAGGCAACATATTATTCTCTTAATATTCTTTTAAAATACCAATAATAATAAATAATTTGGTTTTAAATATATTTAATTCAATTAATTTTTCATTAACACTTAAAAATGATATATTGTTCCATATTATGTGTTCTGGTGTCATTTTAATACGCCGATTTGTTAGAATGTTTTTGTGGCTCAGAAGATACAATTTTAATATAAAGATGGTAATTTTTTCTCCAAATCCAACGTTATAAGTTATAGATAACTATTAATTTAGTGTAACATACTTAACTTCTATTATTCACCTAATATCTTATAGGGATTAAGGACGTATAACCATGTAAGTACATTGCGTCTATCCTAACGTGTGCTCACTTATGAATAATATACTTATATACTCGTATTATCGTGTAGGTACATATAAAAATAATTTAATACATACATGAATGCGTTACCTATATTGTTTCCTTAAGAATACAACATTATATATTATAGTTTTTTTTTTCATATAGGTACCTAGGTACATTACAAAACTCTAATTTATTGTAATCAGATTTATTTTTATTTTCTTAAATACAATGTATCATAAATTATTAATTAATATATACCTATAATCCATTGAAATAAAAATAAACACACCTAGGTAGGTACTATAATTAGTAACAGCAATAAATCCATATATTAAACTATGACAATACAAACAAACAAACAAAAAAGATTCTGAACAAAGACTTTAATAAATAATATTGTGATTAAAGTACCTACCTAATTTATTTTACGACTAGGCATTTGTACAGTACCTACCTTTAACAGTAGGTTAAATTCATTTTTCCAAAAAACTATAATGGGTTATCCAAACTTTTATAAATTTGAAAATGTCATCGTGTATATAACTTATAATGATATACCCTCGGAAAGTTTCATACATCAACGAATAATATTTTTAAATTACAACAAATTTAATAAAATTGTTATTCTTGGTTTTAATAATTTGATTAAAAATTTGAACTTTTATAATAGGTTTATTAGATTTTTTGGTTACAGTAGGAACATTTATAAGAATCCTTGTTTACAGCAATGCAAGTTGAACATTTAATACATTTTTAACTACTTAGTAATTCAAAAATGTTTAATTCGATAATTCTTGTTAAAAATGGAATTTTAAATACTTTAAATCTATTTTATTCAACTAATTTTCCAATAACAATTAATAACTATACATTGATCCATATATGATCCGGTGTCATTTTAGTACGCCGAATGTTTTTGTGACTCACAAGATACAATTTTAATTTAAAGATGGTAATTTTTTTCCAAATCCAACGTTATAAGTTATAGACTACAAATTTATTGACATTTATAGAATAATAAACAAAAAAACATTTCAAAATTCAGACGTCTATAAATCACTCAAAACGAGTCGAAATATTTGGAAATTTTATTATGTATAAACAATATAATTTAAACGTTTGAAGGAAATTTTAAATATGATCTACAGTTATAATAATTTTAGAATTTTTTATAAGTGGTAATTAACCTATGTCTAACTTAAACCGCCTGTAAACAATCAGGTCGATAAACATTTTTGTTTTTGTTTTATTGAATGATGAAAAACGTAAGGTATAAAAATCTCAAATCTTAGATATAAATTAAAATTTTTTTATGAATTTCTTACTCTAAATAATTTTCGTGTTATTGATGAATTTTGTCAACATTTTGACTGCAGACGTTCATAAAAAAATATTGTGGACTTACGTTTAACATTATATTAATTTCCAGTTATATCAACTGTTCATGTAAATAGACAATATAAACATTCTGTGAAAATTTCATCTATATTCGATGTTTTTTTAAAGTGACATTAAAAAACAAAATCCATTTTTTCGAAAACAGATTTTGCATATAAATCTAACTTTTTCCTTAATTTTCTGTTGGTTTTTCTGGAAAGTGTTTTACTTTTGACCCCCCAAAGTACCTTTTGAAGATGCCGTTGAAGAAAATTGATATATATTAAATGTCCCAAATAGTGACAACCGATACTAAAAAAATAAATTAAAAATTAAAAAAAAAACAAGTTATTGTAATATCAATGTAAAATACAAACTATAACAACATAATATAATAGTTAGGTAGGTATAATACAAATTAAACATTATATGTATACAATATATAATAAGTGTAACGTGTAGGTCATGAGAATATTGTTGAACATTTTACTGCAGGCTGCGTGTTATTTCAGAGATGGTATTCGCCAGTGAAAATTTGCCAACTAGGAATAATAATGTGTTATCAAAAGCAGTCTGAAATGTGTAAACGTTGCAGTGTTTCGAAGACTAAGTTATCAGATTATGATTCGGACTCGGGGGTATGTACCTATTTTTTTTTTTCAGTAGTTTTCTTTTTTATTAGGTATTGTTAATTGATCAGGGTGTGTATTGCCCCCAACTTTTTTAATTTTTTTTATTGTAACTACTGGTATAACACTATTCGGGCTATCAATAAAGTCGTGATAAAAATTAGAAAATTAGTCAGGTATGATATTTTTTTAAGTTATTCTTTTGAGGTTGTGAGAGAGGTTGTCGAAGAGATTGTGGGAGAGTTTGTGAAAGAGGTTGTGAGAGAGATTTTGATAGAGGTTGTAAGAGGTTTGGGAGAGATTTTTGGGAGAGAGGTTGTGAGAGATTGTGATAGAGGTTGCGAGAGAGGTTGTGAGAGAGGGTTTGAGAGAGGATTTGAGAGAGGTTGTGAAACAGGTTGGGAGAGAGATTGTGATAGAGTTTGTGAGAGAGGTTGTGATAGAGATTTCGAGAGAGGTTGTGAGAGAGATTTCAAGAGAGGTTGTGAGAGGTTTGGGAGAGATTGTGAGAGAGGTTGTGAGAGCGGTTGTGTGAGAGGTTGTGAGAGAAGGGTGAGATGAAAGAATAATATTTAAATATTATCTTTCGTTGTTATGTTTACAATATCGAATACATATTTAGTTAGTAGGAAATGGTCATTGCAAACCTCACGACTAGTGATGGTAGTCGTTAATCATCACTATAGCTTCAACTAACCATAGGTTTATCTAACTAACCTTCTTATGAGATAGAATAAAAAGATCGGTTGCTGGTTAGGATGTCAGCGCACTATTCCATATTTGACCCATGCACAAAAAAAAAAAAAAATATATAATAATAAGTTATGTCTAGGTACTAAAAAAAAACAATATAACAAATATATTAATATTTGAAGTACAATAAATGCAAAATATGAACTAAAAACAAAATTTCATAAAAAAAATAAGAAAACTCCGGACACACACAAAAAAAATAATAATTATTTTAAGTAATGTCAAGGCAATAAAAAATGTTTAAAAAAATTAATGTATTAATTAATAATGAAATATAACATTATGCAAAATATTCAATTCAAATAAAATGCATATCATTCTAAGATAAATCCAAAGACAAAAAAAACAAAAATAATAATAAGTAAAGTATAATACACATAAAAAAAATGTATGATTTATTTATATCTAAATTATCATAATATACAAAATATTCAATTAAAAAAAATGTTTAAATTCTAAGAAAAATCCAGACAAAAAAAAATAAGTAGAAAAAAATGTTTAAAAAAAGTTTATGATATATTCCTTAATTATCACAATATAAATAAAAAAATACAAAAAAAAATTCTTTAAAATTAGTAGAGAAAGCCTAAGACACACACACACACACAAAATAATAATATGAAGTAATGACTAGGTACTAAAAAATAAAAAAATTAATAAACTTCTTATACTTAAAGTATCACAATGTGCAAAATATGCATTAAAAAATATTTCATTGTATTCTTAGAAAAACCAAACACCAAAACAAATTAATAATAAGTAAACCTAACCTAAGCTGGGTGAGCATTATAATAGTCGAAAAAATGAAAATAGTTCTGGGTGGCTATTACATGTTTTGGGATACTAAGCCTCTCTTACCCAGTGGGTGGTTCTAGTTGTGCGTGGGTCAGAGAGAGAAATAAGTGGTGCGCTAAAAATCAGACATCCTATTAAGTGTCATCGAGTTGATGAAGCTGTTGATTGTTGACATTTAACATTAACTGTGGTAGGTATGATTGGAAGGAAATGTCATTGCTAATAAGTAATAAGTAATGAAGATAAGTAGTGGAAAACGGGGTACAATGAGACGCATATTGATAAGGGTAAGGGTGTGTGGTAATAGAGATCTCCCAAAAAAAATACGTACAAATAGTTCAAACATTAAAACCAAATTTATGAAAAAATATAGTACTGAAATTATTATTGTTATTATAAATTATATAAAACCATGAACTATGGACTCATCTTAGTGTGTCCCATGTCTCACTATACATAATATAGGTAATTATGTATTTTTTGCTTCATAATGTCTGTTAAAATACTAGGAGAATGTAATAAGCAATTATTGCTACATTTGAGATTTTACTTATAATATCTTCATAAAAAACTATCAAGAAAGGCTAGGTACCGTTATTTCACATAGGTATTAAAA
>JANEHU010004782.1:0-15525 GCA_027563435.1 Nasonovia ribisnigri
AAACAATTCAGCAGAATCGGCTTGTCCGACTAGGATATTTAATATTGTTATTTTTAATACGTTATATTTAGTTGAATTTATATTCTTTGCATAATATTGAATATTATCATATTTGTATATAAAAATATACTTTAAACGTATTAAGTACCTACAATTTTTTTTCATAAAAATATCAAAATTTATAAGAAATCTTGTATTCAATTTTCAAATCTTAGTTATAAAAAAAAACTTAACAATCGAAAATTTTGTATGCCTATAAATAGCACAACATGAGTCAAAATAATTTCTGGTGTATAGAAAATGCTAATATAAACATTCACTGAAAACTGAAAATTTCATGTATCTACAGACTACGGTACCTACATATTTAAGAGTTACACCGATAACCGAAATCGATTTTGCGAAAACAAATTTTGCGTAAATTACCAGTTTTTTCTTAATTTTTTTTTTTTTTATATCCTAACGTTTGTAATTTACGGGGAATTTTATATTTAGACTTCTCGAATGCATCGAATAAATTCACTTTCTTATCGGAAAAGATACCTGCTGAAGTTAAAAATCAAAGATACCGACACAAAAACAGTAGGTTATAAAAATTAGAAACACACATCATTCTAGAATTACATCATTCTAATCGCACATCATTATAAAATATAAAATATACCTACCCAATGCAATTCAAATTAACATATTAAATACCTAATTATTATTAATTTTAAATTAGACAGTATTCAGTTAAATTGTTAAGCTTGGAATTTTATAAACTAGTTGGTATTATAGTCGGTATATGTACTGTCAATTTGATGTGTTTATTATAAACTCTAAAAACCAGAAATTACATTTATTTATAATCACAGTTTTACTTAAAGATTCATAAAAATAAATACGCATATATACCTCTAATATCTATACACCAAAATGTTCCTAACCACGGAACTCTTTGATGTAAAAAGTTGCATTTTATTACATCTGTGGATTCATCATATTGACGTATAATATAATATCTATCATTTTTATTCTATGGCAATTGTCAAAGTCGATGTGGAAGACACAGTCGATGAACAATTCTAAAATTTTAACAAATGAAACTGACATGAACAAAAAATATAATACTTCGTATGGTTTTATTTTTCACAAATCACAATATTTTCAAATATATTTTTTTCAGAGTGACGTCATATAGCTATTATAGTACACGGATTCCGACGAATGCTGAAAGACTCGATGTTTAAATGTAAGTTTGTTTTATATTTATTTGGTTCTCAAATCTACCTTTTAGAGTTAAATTAAATATTTAAAGTCACTAAAAATGTGCTATCCAAGTGTTATAAACGAATATTTTAGTTCCTAGTTCGAAATGTATAAAATAAGCGAGATCGAAAAATACCAACGCCGTAATCGTTTTTCCTGTTCCAGGTCGTAGAAATATTATAATAATTAATAGGTACATTCCTATATGCTATAGCGGTACTTGAAATAGAAATATACATTTTAGTTTAATTTATAGAAATACATGTTCTAACTTAAAAGTAGGTACAGGCCGGATTTATAATCTCTTAAAATTCTTAAAGTATAAGATTTTCATGTCGTTTAAAATAGGCAACATATTATTCTCTTAATATTCTTTTAAAATACCAATAATAATAAATAATTTGGTTTTAAATCTATAATTCAGATATAAGATTTTCATGTTAAAAAATAGTGCAACATATTATTCTCTTAATATTCTGAAAATACCAATAATAATAAATAATTTGGTTTTAAATATATTTAATTCAATTAATTTTTCATTAACACTTAAAAATGATATATTGTTCCATATTATGTGTTCTGGTGTCATTTTAATACGCCGATTTGTTAGAATGTTTTTGTGGCTCAGAAGATACAATTTTAATATAAAGATGGTAATTTTTTCTCCAAATCCAACGTTATAAGTTATAGATAACTATTAATTTAGTGTAACATACTTAACTTCTATTATTCACCTAATATCTTATAGGGATTAAGGACGTATAACCATGTAAGTACATTGCGTCTATCCTAACGTGTGCTCACTTATGAATAATATACTTATATACTCGTATTATCGTGTAGGTACATATAAAAATAATTTAATACATACATGAATGCGTTACCTATATTGTTTCCTTAAGAATACAACATTATATATTATAGTTTTTTTTTTCATATAGGTACCTAGGTACATTACAAAACTCTAATTTATTGTAATCAGATTTATTTTTATTTTCTTAAATACAATGTATCATAAATTATTAATTAATATATACCTATAATCCATTGAAATAAAAATAAACACACCTAGGTAGGTACTATAATTAGTAACAGCAATAAATCCATATATTAAACTATGACAATACAAACAAACAAACAAAAAAGATTCTGAACAAAGACTTTAATAAATAATATTGTGATTAAAGTACCTACCTAATTTATTTTACGACTAGGCATTTGTACAGTACCTACCTTTAACAGTAGGTTAAATTCATTTTTCCAAAAAACTATAATGGGTTATCCAAACTTTTATAAATTTGAAAATGTCATCGTGTATATAACTTATAATGATATACCCTCGGAAAGTTTCATACATCAACGAATAATATTTTTAAATTACAACAAATTTAATAAAATTGTTATTCTTGGTTTTAATAATTTGATTAAAAATTTGAACTTTTATAATAGGTTTATTAGATTTTTTGGTTACAGTAGGAACATTTATAAGAATCCTTGTTTACAGCAATGCAAGTTGAACATTTAATACATTTTTAACTACTTAGTAATTCAAAAATGTTTAATTCGATAATTCTTGTTAAAAATGGAATTTTAAATACTTTAAATCTATTTTATTCAACTAATTTTCCAATAACAATTAATAACTATACATTGATCCATATATGATCCGGTGTCATTTTAGTACGCCGAATGTTTTTGTGACTCACAAGATACAATTTTAATTTAAAGATGGTAATTTTTTTCCAAATCCAACGTTATAAGTTATAGACTACAAATTTATTGACATTTATAGAATAATAAACAAAAAAACATTTCAAAATTCAGACGTCTATAAATCACTCAAAACGAGTCGAAATATTTGGAAATTTTATTATGTATAAACAATATAATTTAAACGTTTGAAGGAAATTTTAAATATGATCTACAGTTATAATAATTTTAGAATTTTTTATAAGTGGTAATTAACCTATGTCTAACTTAAACCGCCTGTAAACAATCAGGTCGATAAACATTTTTGTTTTTGTTTTATTGAATGATGAAAAACGTAAGGTATAAAAATCTCAAATCTTAGATATAAATTAAAATTTTTTTATGAATTTCTTACTCTAAATAATTTGCCAATTTTCGTGTTATTGATGAATTTTGTCAACATTTTGACTGCAGACGTTCATAAAAAAATATTGTGGACTTACGTTTAACATTATATTAATTTCCAGTTATATCAACTGTTCATGTAAATAGACAATATAAACATTCTGTGAAAATTTCATCTATATTCGATGTTTTTTTAAAGTGACATTAAAAAACAAAATCCATTTTTTCGAAAACAGATTTTGCATATAAATCTAACTTTTTCCTTAATTTTCTGTTGGTTTTTCTGGAAAGTGTTTTACTTTTGACCCCCCAAAGTACCTTTTGAAGATGCCGTTGAAGAAAATTGATATATATTAAATGTCCCAAATAGTGACAACCGATACTAAAAAAATAAATTAAAAATTAAAAAAAAAACAAGTTATTGTAATATCAATGTAAAATACAAACTATAACAACATAATATAATAGTTAGGTAGGTATAATACAAATTAAACATTATATGTATACAATATATAATAAGTGTAACGTGTAGGTCATGAGAATATTGTTGAACATTTTACTGCAGGCTGCGTGTTATTTCAGAGATGGTATTCGCCAGTGAAAATTTGCCAACTAGGAATAATAATGTGTTATCAAAAGCAGTCTGAAATGTGTAAACGTTGCAGTGTTTCGAAGACTAAGTTATCAGATTATGATTCGGACTCGGGGGTATGTACCTATTTTTTTTTTTTTCAGTAGTTTTCTTTTTTATTAGGTATTGTTAATTGATCAGGGTGTGTATTGCCCCCAACTTTTTTAATTTTTTTTATTGTAACTACTGGTATAACACTATTCGGGCTATCAATAAAGTCGTGATAAAAATTAGAAAATTAGTCAGGTATGATATTTTTTTAAGTTATTCTTTTGAGGTTGTGAGAGAGGTTGTCGAAGAGATTGTGGGAGAGTTTGTGAAAGAGGTTGTGAGAGAGGTTGTGAGAGAGATTTTGATAGAGGTTGTAAGAGGTTTGGGAGAGATTTTTGGGAGAGAGGTTGTGAGAGATTGTGATAGAGGTTGCGAGAGAGGTTGTGAGAGAGGGTTTGAGAGAGGATTTGAGAGAGGTTGTGAAACAGGTTGGGAGAGAGATTGTGATAGAGTTTGTGAGAGAGGTTGTGATAGAGATTTCGAGAGAGGTTGTGAGAGAGATTTCAAGAGAGGTTGTGAGAGGTTTGGGAGAGATTGTGAGAGAGGTTGTGAGAGCGGTTGTGTGAGAGGTTGTGAGAGAAGGGTGAGATGAAAGAATAATATTTAAATATTATCTTTCGTTGTTATGTTTACAATATCGAATACATATTTAGTTAGTAGGAAATGGTCATTGCAAACCTCACGACTAGTGATGGTAGTCGTTAATCATCACTATAGCTTCAACTAACCATAGGTTTATCTAACTAACCTTCTTATGAGATAGAATAAAAAGATCGGTTGCCGGTTAGGATGTCAGCGCACTATTCCATATTTGACCCATGCACAAAAAAAAAAAAAATATATAATAATAAGTTATGTCTAGGTACTAAAAAAAAACAATATAACAAATATATTAATATTTGAAGTACAATAAATGCAAAATATGAACTAAAAACAAAATTTCATAAAAAAAATAAGAAAACTCCGGACACACACAAAAAAAATAATAATTATTTTAAGTAATGTCAAGGCAATAAAAAATGTTTAAAAAAATTAATGTATTAATTAATAATGAAATATAACATTATGCAAAATATTCAATTCAAATAAAATGCATATCATTCTAAGATAAATCCAAAGACAAAAAAAACAAAAATAATAATAAGTAAAGTATAATACACAAAAAAAAATGTATGATTTATTTATATCTAAATTATCATAATATACAAAATATTCAATTAAAAAAAAAATGTTTAAATTCTAAGAAAAATCCAGACAAAAAAAAATAAGTAGAAAAAAATGTTTAAAAAAAGTTTATGATATATTCCTTAATTATCACAATATAAATAAAAAAATACAAAAAAAAATTCTTTAAAATTAGTAGAGAAAGCCTAAGACACACACACACACACAAAATAATAATATGAAGTAATGACTAGGTACTAAAAAATAAAAAAATTAATAAACTTCTTATACTTAAAGTATCACAATGTGCAAAATATGCATTAAAAAATATTTCATTGTATTCTTAGAAAAACCAAACACCAAAACAAATTAATAATAAGTAAACCTAACCTAAGCTGGGTGAGCATTATAATAGTCGAAAAAATGAAAATAGTTCTGGGTGGCTATTACATGTTTTGGGATACTAAGCCTCTCTTACCCAGTGGGTGGTTCTAGTTGTGCGTGGGTCAGAGAGAGAAATAAGTGGTGCGCTAAAAATCAGACATCCTATTAAGTGTCATCGAGTTGATGAAGCTGTTGATTGTTGACATTTAACATTAACTGTGGTAGGTATGATTGGAAGGAAATGTCATTGCTAATAAGTAATAAGTAATGAAGATAAGTAGTGGAAAACGGGGTACAATGAGACGCATATTGATAAGGGTAAGGGTGTGTGGTAATAGAGATCTCCCAAAAAAATACGTACAAATAGTTCAAACATTAAAACCAAATTTATGAAAAAATATAGTACTGAAATTATTATTGTTATTATAAATTATATAAAACCATGAACTATGGACTCATCTTAGTGTGTCCCATGTCTCACTATACATAATATAGGTAATTATGTATTTTTTGCTTCATAATGTCTGTTAAAATACTAGGAGAATGTAATAAGCAATTATTGCTACATTTGAGATTTTACTTATAATATCTTCATAAAAAACTATCAAGAAAGGCTAGGTACCGTTATTTCACATAGGTATTAAAATAGGTACATTTGGAGTTTAATTTAACTAAAATATTAGTTTATTTACTCAAATTCTGCTCCAAGTATAGAACTTCTACGGTACTTGGTATAAATAATTTAATAATTTGTCGATGGATTTTGTTAATCAAGTATATTCTTGGAAAATAAAATCTTACTCTACTAAAAAAATAATAGTGGATCTTTAAAGAAAATATAAATAATTACAAATGTGGGTTAAAAATATTACATATATAATACAAATGGAAGGATTTTAGAAAACAATGAAATTAACACAACAGATATTGTTTATATTTAATGGATGATAACATCCTATACAAATGCATTTATAAAATTAAATCAAATAACCAGTAATTTATTTGGAATAAGAGAAAAACCATGTTTAAGCACTATAAAACGGTATTATATGATTGGAAGCAACTTTACTATTGTCTATTTATAGGATTAGGTACACTAAATCCAAATCAATAATATTGGTGAGAAGTAATATCTGGAGTGGTGGTGAATCTTCTCATGAAACAATAGTCTCGTAAAATAATAGATTTTTAAATAAGGTAATATTGACTTATTAAAGTTAATGAAGAATATTTATAATGACAATATTAAGTTACTGCACAGTTCACACAGTCTCTCATTCAAATTATGCCGTCTGCTAAATATTAATCTATAGTACTTAAATCGGAAGATTTGATTAAGTATCTAGCAATGTTAGAAAAGAGTCTATTAAAAAAAATATAGTGGTGCGGGGCCGCTCGAAACTAGGAAACGCTCTGAGTGTACGTATCGGCCGGTGTTGCTAGCTCCCGGATGGGTGACCACCCGGGATTTTTAGCAAAAAAACCTTGCCACACATAAACACACTTATTTTAAAATAAAAGGTAAATATATAAAACGTATGATTGTGTTAGTCACAATCTTCTGCAAACGATATCGTCTTCTATTTTCCCTAACTGTACAACTGCTGAAAATCAACGAAATCAGAAATATTGTTACAAAAGAAGAACTGTCGTGACTTGATTTTTTATTTTGTCTTATATATAATTTTTCTGTTGAGAATCTGGGCTTTTAATATCAGAGGATGGAGGCAGAGATGCGCTTTTGTATTATAAGTAGAAATATTTGTTCACACTGGATGACCAAAAAGACCACCCTCCACACAATACTTCAATATAAGTCCAAAATAAAGTTATTCCAAATCTCAAAATTTTTCTATAGTATTTTAAAAACCATATGAAGCTTAAAAATAAATCATTAAAAATGTTGCTTGAAAAAAGTATTTTTACCCGCATGTGTTGTCTCCAAGTATGCCTTATAAGTGTAAAAAATATCAAACATTAATTCAGCAGTTATCATTGAAATTGTTAGTTTTAAATAATAATAATAATATCTTCAATATTAAATTTATATGATCTGCTGAAATTAATACCCGCTTGTAAATCGGAGACGATATATGCTGATATATTATTAATATAATTATTACTTTTACAATATTTACATCCAATCATACTTTCAAGTTGTTATCACAGTTAATGTAGCAACCTTAGATCATATACTATGAATGGTCCATATCCCGTGACAATCTGTAGCACATATTAGTGACAATGGTCTCTGACTAAGATACATGTGCGAAGAGAAATCACACAAGTTGAATTCAGTGAATGGATGTGATATGGATCAATAAAAATGTCAGAGACTCGTAGCTTAAATGTGCTTTAAATTGTTTACACGGGTAAACTGGGCATGGTATATGATCTAAGGTGCTCTAAGAAGTCAGCAACCAACGGCTCAACTCGATGAAAAAAACACTTATGTTCGGCAACCAACTCAGGATCTTTTTATTCAAAGTGTCCTAAGAAGTCATAAGAAGGTTAGTTAAGTAAGCCTATCGTTCGTTGAAGCTATGGTCATGATCGACCACTATTATCATTGGTCATGAGTTCTGCATTGGTCTCTTTCAACTAACTATCAAAGTATTCGAAATTGTAAACATATAAATGAAAGAAAATATTTAAATATTATTCTTAAAGTGAGTTTAGGTTAGGTAAGGGTAGGGTAAGATATCATAACCTAACTATTAATAATAATATTTAACCGCGTCTTTAATGCCGGCCAGTTAGCGTTGTACCAGTATAATTAAAAACATTAAATACAGCCAAATACCAACTTACGTTGGAAGCGTCTCTCCAAACATTTTTTTATCAATTTAAATATTAATGATTTAATTATATAGATTTATTAAAAACTAACATGTTGGTGACATATTAATTTTTTTTTCTCACTCCTTAAAAAGTATTTGCCTGCGGGCTCCAACGTTCCCCTTCAAATTTTTTGTAAATATTTTTAAATAGATTTTTAAAGTTTAACAAGGTAGTACCATAGAAATTTCTAAACCTTTTTTCTTGCTTCTTAAAAAGTTTTTGCCTGCGGGCTCCAACGTTCCCCTTCAAAAATTTTTTTTTTCAATTTAAATATTAATGATTTATTTATATAGATTTATTGAAAATTAAAAATTTGGTTGCCATATACATTTTTTTCTAAATGTAATTTTCATACTCCTTAAAAAGTATTTGCCCGCGGGCTCCAACGTTCCCCTTCAAAAATTTGTTTTTTCAATTTAAATATTAATGATTAACTTTTATAGATTTATTAAACGAAAACATCATGGTGCCATATTAATTTTTTCTAAATTTAATTTTCATACTCCTTAAAAAGTATTTGCCTGCAGGCTCCAACGTTCCCCTTCAAATTTTTTTTTATCAATTTAAATATTAATGATTAACTTTTATAGATTTATTAAACAAAAACATCATGGTACCATATTAATTTTTTTATAAATGTAATTTTTATACTCCTTAAAAAGTATTTGCCCGCGGGCTCCAACGTTCCCCTTCAAAAATGAAAATTAATCCTGGTGCCATATTTATATAGATTTGTTGAATTTAAAAACCCTTAAAAAGTATTTGCCCGCGAACTAACGTATCCCCTTTCAATTTTTTTGAACGGCTAAATCTTGAATATTATTAAAGAGACTGCCCGTTCCCTGCTTTATTAAGGAGCACTGTGGGCAACGTTTATAGAGAAAATTAATTTCATATATTGTCTTTTATTGTATACAAAGTATATAATATTTAAAGGAACACGTCTGAAACAGTCTTTTTATTATTATTATCACGTCTATATTAATTTTATTTATTATTGTATACAAAGTATAAATATATTTTTTTTAAATAAAAAAAAAACCTTAACTTTCTGACTTCAGTTTTATATTATATCACTAATTTAATAATTTTCCTTTAATGATTTTAGTTTTATATATATTGCACCCATCTAACTAAAATAATATTGATCGTTAAGTCTTGAACGTTTCTCTAGCTTAAGTCGCTACTCGCTACCGACAATTGACATAAACTATAGAACGGTTTAATAATATAGCTTAAAATTAATCTACAATTTTGGAAAATATCAATGCGTTTAATATAATATAGATAATTATAATAATAATATTATATAAGAGTATAAGACGCGTAGGTATAATAGTATAATGTGAACTCCTTGAAATGATTTTTTTTATTGTTTAATACGATATACATTTTGTATACCTCTTTAAACAATTATTATTATGAACAGATAACCGTTTTATGTACACAAGAAAACATGCAGCCAGCAGGTCATTTGAAGAACGTGCATTCTTTTATGTATTTATCATATCCTGTTGCAGACGTCATCGCTACCGCGCGGCCGATGCACTTCGAGTGTCCTCTAATTTTGGCTAATAATTATTGTCATATTATGTGACTCATATAGTGTATTATGTATTATAATAATATATCGTGTGTACGTGTACGATGATAATAAATTATTAAACCCATCTGTCCACAGAAAAATAAAGTCATTTAGAAAGTGATGGTGCGTTTTACGAAAGTTAATAAATGTTTTGCAGCTTCGATTGTTTAAAAGTCACGCCCATACGCGTAGGGATTATAGACATTCGGCACGTCCGTTCGATATAACAAATATGTTATTCGTCAATCTTTAAGGTGTTACTAGGCAAAAAACTTTCGATCGACCTGGTAAGACGTGCTGAGTCGGCGTGGACAATGTTTACTTATTATTTATTAAATGTTTAAATGTAGGTGATTTATATAAATATTTAGTTATATTATTTATATCATATAAATAATATAATAAAATATTATATATATTATATATTAGGTATAATATAATATAATATATATAATAATAGATAAATTATATCCCATGTTTTAATCTAATATATTATTACTTATTGGGCAATTAGGAAAATTGTTATATAAATTAAATATGAAACATATTTTTTGAATGTAGGTATCTAGTATCTTAATCATAAAAAGTTACTAGATACAAGATACATTCAAATTATGTATCTCGATACAAGGTACAAGATACAATTGTATCTAAGATACGTATCTAGCTCTGCCTACTACCTATATTGTTTTATTGATGATAATGTTTGTTCAAGAGTAAAAATGATTAGACATTTTTAACTAAGTCTATCAAAATAAAAATGTTGTTCTTATAAAGTTATTGTTTTTAATTATTAAAAAATATATTTTAAATCCACGGTTTTTTTATAACTGTTTACGTCTAAAATTATGATAGTTATAAATTAATATTTAGTTAAAAATTTCAAAAAGATATACGGCAGGGGCCTTCAAGTTGACACTCACGGTTCGTTTCTATGAGACACCTCTATATCTACAACTCTCCCTCTGGAGGTTTTCAGTTTTCATAGGTCACGACTCAGTCCTGCAGGGTTTTTCCACGAACTTTTGCCACTCTCCAGACCTCCACATACGTCCATGACTATCTGGTCGTATATATACACCACGTTTAACAGTAACTGACACGTGGTAGACCGAACGACCGTTGACACTTAGTTTAGCGATAACGGTGGCGTGGCACCGTGCACCTCACCGCTATATTATGTTCTGTATAAGACGTTTAGTTGAGCCACAGAATAGATTAAATTAAATTTATTCTGTGGTTGAGTTATAGTTGATTCAACTTATTACAGATGTCTCATGTAATAATGGGACCTGCGTTGTCTCCGTCTTACATGTGCGTAACATGGCAAATTTACGATCAATAGATCTCGTTTAGCTCCGTTAATTTAAACATTAGGGTGAATCGATCTACAATGAAACTTGATGGACAAAATTCTGTGTTCGTACGTCACATTAATGGAGGACCAATAAAATAATATAACAACCCAGGTTGTAGGATAATTCGATTATATTATTATTTAATGAAAATAATATTGAAGGTGAATACGAACTACGAAGAAAAGCCTCCGGCGTAAAAACTTCGTTAAGAATTAATGTAAAACAAAATATTATATTGTTGGGAACCACAGTGTGACATAACACACAGCAATTTATTATGTTTGATAATAATAATAAAAATACACATGATGATAATAATATAATTGCGAGTGTCGGCCATACCACGGGCGTCCGACCACCGCATAAGAATAACTAATAAGTATGCATAAAATAATAATATAATATATTACGACCAAAATTGGAGGACTACTCCGTAATTGTAATATAAAATCATCCGATGAAAAACGAAATATATACTGTCCCGAGCTGGTTGCGCGTGTGGGCGGCAGAAAAACAAGGGTGAGAAAAAAAAACATTGGCCAATATTCGTTTTTATTATAACAGTAATATTTTATAATATTAGTTTCGAGCTTCGGCAGTGGTGGAGGGAGATGTTCCATACAGTGCGGTGGTGTTATGCTGATCAGAGGAGTATATATGTACACAATATCTTTACCTGCCCCCTGTATAATAGTATGTATTGTGTAGACCATTCCGGGTGTGTGGCTATTTGTAATTTAGAACGTTACTTAGTTATAAAAATAATATATTAAACTGTACAAACTTCTTTTGTTTTAACGTGTAAATAGAAATGAAGCACAGTGACATAATGATATGTGCTTGACTGTTATGAGCGTTCCATAAATAAGGCATGGAGGATCTTCCTTGGCCGCATGTGGATGTGGCCCATATACCGAGGAGACCAAAATATAATAATATAGCCTCGTCCCTTCTAGTCATCGTTTGGTTTGGGCCATAGTAATAATATAATATACGTCGTAATATTATTACTATGCACTAGCAATATTACTTAAATTGTATTAAATTAAAACATCCAATTATAATGATAATACTTAATTGCGCTTGCTCGTCATATTAAATGTAAAATATTTGAAAAAAAAACTTGTGTGTCCGTATCTAGTTCATTTGTAAAAAGTAAAATTCTATATACCTATACATAGGTATATACTATATGCATATATAACAGTTTACTTAAATATAAGATATATAAGATCACCTAAAAGTATAAATCGAGTACAAACCGTAATATCAGAACTCGCTAAAATATAATAGGCATAATATTATATCAATAATAGTATAATGGTCTTAAGAAAAATTAACGCGCTCAAAATTCTAATACGGCGCGTCAATGAGAACGATGAACGTACTAGCTGGCTAATAATATACGTCGTCGTTTGGGAGATTTTCGAATTGATCGGTCTTTATGTTGGAAGATTTGTTTTTAGATCATTTGCAATTCTCGATTCATACCAAACAGAACACTCATTACATCTGCACTAAAATGTCGGAACAATATTATAATATCGATGAAATTAACATCATTCTACTGGACATATTGGAAGAGATTATACTGGGTATAATCGACGGAACTTGAAAATGAAAGTGATGCGAATCTCATTCTTCTGGTGACACCACTTCTATTAGCTGTAAGTATGGGAACACAGATCGGCGACTCCCTGCCGTGCCCGGAGACGGCTCTTGTTATAGAAAGCGCTGGTGACGACGATCAACATCATGACGTCGAGGAGCCTACAGAAATACCCACCGAAAATATCCCTCAACAAGAAGGCGACCCTGCAATGGAAGACGTAGTGGAAGAAGGCGACTCTGTAAAGGAAGACGTGGCGGAAGAAGAGGCCATCATTTTCGTTGACATGGACTGCAGTAATTTGCCGTCGGGCGGCGACGCGCCGTCCTCGGGGTCGGGGCCCGTAGAACCCACCCCTAATCCCGAGGACGGACCGGTCGGAGACGCTGTAATGCTGCATGTCGCAGTCGTGTCGGTAGAGAAAATCGAGCCGGTGAGGGAGCAGGTTGTAAAAGATAAACGTGACGATTCTATAGGTGAGGAGGGCCCGGCGGCGGCAGCAGCAGCAGCAGCAGCAGCAGCAGCGCCGAAAAAGTGCGATCCACCCCGCAGGAACTGGTTTTCCAGGGGGTGGAAACGGATTAAACGCACTTTCCGCGCGTTGTGCTGCTGCTGTGCCGCGCATGAGAATCCGGACGAATAGATCATCACCCCTCGATTACAGCCCCTCGGGCCGGAGACGGCGGACAGGATGACGGTGACTTGAAGGAGGGGAGGAGGATACGGGAAAGAGCACGGGAGGTGCACGGAGGTAAGTCACCGGCGCACGTTCTCCGATCACCCGCGCGGAGCGGCACGGACACGGCACGGCACGGCGGCTAGTAGATGTACCGGCGCGGGCAACGATTCTGTGCCGCCGGTACAAACCGCGACGGCGGCGATGGTGACCCGTTACGACGGCAGCGGCGGAGACTTCACAGGCAAGTGGGGTGAGTAACAGAGATTTGCGTGCTAGGAACACGGACGTCAGCGGCGCCGGACCCTAGGGAACTATAGACAGTTCCAGGGTCCGGCGGCGCGCGACTCCGCAGCGGTGGTCATTGGACCGAGACGCGGCCGAAGGGACGACTGGCTCTCGGCTTTCCCGCTCCGTGGTAATCCCACGTCGGCTGGGTCACTGGTCCGATCGCCGCAAGTTCCGCAGCGCGAAATCTCGCTTCGCTCGCCCCGCTTGTCTCTAACGGTCTTCGTCGTCCGTCGTCGGGTCGTCACCGTCGACCGTCCATCGAGCGCACGACATCGCGCGCTAGCCCGCCGTTCGTCGCCGTCGACCGTTGTCGCTCCCGCGATCGTCTCGGTCTGGCCTCGCCGGCTGGGCAAGGTCGTCACGCGTCCGAGCAAACGCGCCCGCGACACTCGTCGACCCGCGGGACATGTCGCGAGAACGTGCAAAGGTGACCAGTGGCCAGCAACACTGCTTATCCGCACCGATTCGCCATCTCGTATCCCCTCCCCTCCTGGTTTTATGTGTCTCCTGTCCGCCGTTATTTTTTTTTTCTTTAATTTTCATGTTATGTTTTTTTCGGCCTTGTTTTCTTTTCTCAACAAACAATAAATAATTCAAAATGTTAATTTTTCAAATTATATATATATGTATGTTGCTTTTTTTGCATAATGAATAAAAATACTTTTGTGAACACAAAAAATAATTGTTTCTTTTTTTCTTATTGTTCAGTGTGTAAATCAAATGTTACAGATTAACGACTAAAAAATCATTAAAATATATATTTTACACAAAAAACTCGTTAGTCGATTATACAGAGTAGCTGGCAACACAACATGGATATTATGTTCCAAAAAATATTTAAACCATCAAACACTAAAGCCGACGAAAACTGCTGAATAAGTCATAAAATAACGCATAACACCAGGGGATACGACATGAATATAGTAATATAAACTACACAAGGATTGCAAAATAATAACATGTACTGTGCAAACGTCAATATAGTCAAATAGTTTAGACGTACTAATGTTAAAAAAAATTCAAAACTGTATTTTACATAGGTAAATTGGTGCATGTCAAAAAATAATATTGTTTGAAAACATTTCGGTTGAGGTTGCCCCCGTGTATACGTGCCTGTACCGTTACCATATTTTCTGTATATATATTATATATTGACTTGGGTGTTATAATAATATACAAATCTGAACTACTTAAAAATAATAAAACGTCGTCGCAGGCTCGTTCTGCTGCAGCAGGTGCAGATATTGAGACGGCAGACACATCCGACATCCCGTGTTCACTATATAATATTATATAATTGAATATATTTACAGACGTGCGGCACACAATGATGACCGACACCTACTCGTCGACTTGATAGAACGCGTACACGGACGCAAATGTCTAATAATAATATATTAATTTGTATAAAGAGGAGAGATCGTATACACAGATCGACGTGTGGCGTGCGACTGCGTAACGACGCGCTGCAGTGATGCGTCTGTAACAATGACGACGGGCGAGGCTGCAGTTGTACAGCGCTCGGAGAGGATAATACACTTTTTCGGGGCTTTTTATTTATTTATTCCCTCCGTTAAAAATTAAAAAAAA
>JANEHU010004783.1:0-16049 GCA_027563435.1 Nasonovia ribisnigri
TAATAAGTAATAAGTAATGAAGATAAGTAGTGGAAAACGGGGTACAATGAGACGCATATTGATAAGGGTAAGGGTGTGTGGTAATAGAGATCTCCCAAAAAAAATACGTACAAATAGTTCAAACATTAAAACCAAATTTATGAAAAAATATAGTACTGAAATTATTATTGTTATTATAAATTATATAAAACCATGAACTATGGACTCATCTTAGTGTGTCCCATGTCTCACTATACATAATATAGGTAATTATGTATTTTTTGCTTCATAATGTCTGTTAAAATACTAGGAGAATGTAATAAGCAATTATTGCTACATTTGAGATTTTACTTATAATATCTTCATAAAAAACTATCAAGGAAATGGCTATTGCTACATTTGAGATTTTACTTATAATATCTTCATAAAAAACTATCAAGAAAGGCTAGGTACCGTTATTTCACATAGGTATTAAAATAGGTACATTTGGAGTTTAATTTAACTAAAATATTAGTTTATTTACTCAAATTCTGCTCCAAGTATAGAACTTCTACGGTACTTGGTATAAATAATTTAATAATTTGTCGATGGATTTTGTTAATCAAGTATATTCTTGGAAAATAAAATCTTACTCTACTAAAAAAATAATAGTGGATCTTTAAAGAAAATATAAATAATTACAAATGTGGGTTAAAAATATTACATATATAATACAAATGGAAGGATTTTAGAAAACAATGAAATTAACACAACAGATATTGTTTATATTTAATGGATGATAACATCCTATACAAATGCATTTATAAAATTAAATCAAATAACCAGTAATTTATTTGGAATAAGAGAAAAACCATGTTTAAGCACTATAAAACGGTATTATATGATTGGAAGCAACTTTACTATTGTCTATTTATAGGATTAGGTACACTAAATCCAAATCAATAATATTGGTGAGAAGTAATATCTGGAGTGGTGGTGAATCTTCTCATGAAACAATAGTCTCGTAAAATAATAGATTTTTAAATAAGGTAATATTGACTTATTAAAGTTAATGAAGAATATTTATAATGACAATATTAAGTTACTGCACAGTTCACACAGTCTCTCATTCAAATTATGCCGTCTGCTAAATATTAATCTATAGTACTTAAATCGGAAGATTTGATTAAGTATCTAGCAATGTTAGAAGAGTCTATTAAAAAAAATATAGTGGTGCGGGGCCTCTCGAAACTAGGAAACGCTCTGAGTGTACGTATCGGCCGGTGTTGCTAGCTCCCGGATGGGTGACCACCCGGGATTTTTAGCAAAAAAACCTTGCCACACATAAACACACTTATTTTAAAATAAAAGGTAAATATATAAAACGTATGATTGTGTTAGTCACAATCTTCTGCAAACGATATCGTCTTCTATTTTCCCTAACTGTACAAATGCTGAAAATCAACGAAATCAGAAATATTGTTACAAAAGAAGAACTGTCGTGACTTGATTTTTTATTTTGTCTTATATATAATTTTTCTGTTGAGAATCTGGGCTTTTAATATCAGAGGATGGAGGCAGAGATGCGCTTTTGTATTATAAGTAGAAATATTTGTTCACACTGGATGACCAAAAAGACCACCCTCCACACAATACTTCAATATAAGTCCAAAATAAAGTTATTCCAAATCTCAAAATTTTTCTAGTATTTTAAAAACCATATGAAGCTTAAAAATAAATCATTAAAAATGTTGCTTGAAAAAAGTATTTTTACCCGCATGTGTTGTCTCCAAGTATGCCTTATAAGTGTAAAAAATATCAAACATTAATTCAGCAGTTATCATTGAAATTGTTAGTTTTAAATAATAATAATAATATCTTCAATATTAAATTTATATGATCTGCTGAAATTAATACCCGCTTGTAAATCGGAGACGATATATGCTGATATATTATTAATATAATTATTACTTTTACAATATTTACATCCAATCATACTTTCAAGTTGTTATCACAGTTAATGTAGCAACCTTAGATCATATACTATGAATGGTCCATATCCCGTGACAATCTGTAGCACATATTAGTGACAATGGTCTCTGACTAAGATACATGTGCGAAGAGAAATCACACAAGTTGAATTCAGTGAATGGATGTGATATGGATCAATAAAAATGTCAGAGACTCGTAGCTTAAATGTGCTTTAAATTGTTTACACGGGTAAACTGGGCATGGTATATGATCTAAGGTGCTCTAAGAAGTCAGCAACCAACGGCTCAACTCGATGAAAAAAACACTTATGTTCGGCAACCAACTCAGGATCTTTTTATTCAAAGTGTCCTAAGAAGTCATAAGAAGGTTAGTTAAGTAAGCCTATCGTTCGTTGAAGCTATGGTCATGATCGACCACTATTATCATTGGTCATGAGTTCTGCATTGGTCTCTTTCAACTAACTATCAAAGTATTCGAAATTGTAAACATATAAATGAAAGAAAATATTTAAATATTATTCTTAAAGTGAGTTTAGGTTAGGTAAGGGTAGGGTAAGATATCATAACCTAACTATTAATAATAATATTTAACCGCGTCTTTAATGCCGGCCAGTTAGCGTTGTACCAGTATAATTAAAAACATTAAATACAGCCAAATACCAACTTACGTTGGAAGCGTCTCTCCAAACATTTTTTTATCAATTTAAATATTAATGATTTAATTATATAGATTTATTAAAAACTAACATGTTGGTGACATATTAATTTTTTTTTCTCACTCCTTAAAAAGTATTTGCCTGCGGGCTCCAACGTTCCCCTTCAAATTTTTTGTAAATATTTTTAAATAGATTTTTAAAGTTTAACAAGGTAGTACCATAGAAATTTCTAAACCTTTTTTCTTGCTTCTTAAAAAGTTTTTGCCTGCGGGCTCCAACGTTCCCCTTCAAAAATTTTTTTTTTCAATTTAAATATTAATGATTTATTTATATAGATTTATTGAAAATTAAAAATTTGGTTGCCATATACATTTTTTTCTAAATGTAATTTTCATACTCCTTAAAAAGTATTTGCCCGCGGGCTCCAACGTTCCCCTTCAAAAATATTGTTTTTTCAATTTAAATATTAATGAACGTTCCCCTTCAACAATTTAAATATTAATGATTAACTTTTATAGATTTATTAAACGAAAACATCATGGTGCCATATTAATTTTTTCTAAATTTAATTTTCATACTCCTTAAAAAGTATTTGCCTGCAGGCTCCAACGTTCCCCTTCAAATTTTTTTTTATCAATTTAAATATTAATGATTAACTTTTATAGATTTATTAAACAAAAACATCATGGTACCATATTAATTTTTTTATAAATGTAATTTTTATACTCCTTAAAAAGTATTTGCCCGCGGGCTCCAACGTTCCCCTTCAAATTTTTTGTAAATATTTTTAAATAGATTTTTAAAGTTTAACAAGCTAGTACCATAGAAATTTCTAAACCATTTTTATTGCTTCTTAAAAAGATTTTGCCTGCGGGCTTCAACGTTCCCCTTCAAAATTTTTTTTATCAATTTTAATATATTAATGATTAACTTTTATAGATTTATTAAACAAAAACATCATGCTACCATAATAATTTTTTTCTAAATGTAATTTTCATACTCCTTAAAAAGTATTTGCCTGCGGGCTCCAACTTTCCCCTTCAAAAATTTGTTTTTTTAATTTAAATATTAATGATTTATTTATATAGATTTGTTGAAAGTTAAAAACCTGGTGCCATATTAATTTTTTTCTAAATTTAATTTTCATACTCCTTAAAAAGTATTTGCCCGTGGGCTCCAACGTTCCTCTTCAATTTTTTTGTAAATATTTTTAAATAGATTTTTAAACTTTAATAAGCTAGTACCATAGAAATTTCTTAACTTTTTTTCTTGCTTCTTTAAAAGTATTTGCCTGCGGGCTCCAACGTTCCCCTTCAAAAAATTTTTTTATCAATTTAAATATTAATGATTAACTTTTATAGATTTATTAAACAAAAACATGTTGGTACCATGTAAATATCTTAACTTTTTTTCTTGCTTCTTAAAAAGTATTTGCCTGCGGGCTCCAATGTTCCCTTTCAAAATTTTTTTTTTTCAATTTAAATTTTAATGATTTATTTATATAGATTTATTGAAAATTAAAAACCTGGTGCCATATTAATTTTTTTCTAAACGTAATTTTCATACTCCTTAAAAAGTATTTGCCCGCGGGCTTCAACGTTCCCCTTCAATTTTTTTGTGAATATTTTTAAAAAGATTTTTAAACTTAAACATGTTGGTAACATATAAATATCTTAACATTTTTTCTTGCTTCGTAAAAAGTATTTGCCTGCGGGCTCCAACGTTCCCCTTCAATTTTTTTTTTATCGATTTAAATATTAATGATTAACTTTTATAGATTTTTTAAACATAAACATCATGAAACCATATACATTTTTTTCTAAATGTAATTTTCATAGTCCTTAAAAAGTATTTGCCCGCGGGCTCCAACGTTCCCCTTCAAAAAATTGTTTTTTTAATTTAAATATTAATGATTTATTTATATAGATTTGTTGAAAATTAAAAACCTGGTGCCATATTAATTTTTTTCTAAATGTAATTTTCATACTCCTTAAAAAGTATTTGCCCGCGGGCTCCAACGTTCCCCTTCAATTTTTTTTAACGGCAAAATCTTGAATTTATTAAAGAGACTGCCCGTGTGTCTTTATTAAGGAGCACTGTTTAGGTCACGTCTATAGAACACAAAAATTAATTTCAAACTATTTACTTATTTTATTATTATTGTATACAAAGTATAAATATATTTTTTTTAAATAAAAAAAAAACCTTAACTTTCTGACTTCAGTTTTATATTATATCACTAATTTAATAATTTTCCTTTAATGATTTTAGTTTTATATATATTGCACCCATCTAACTAAAATAATATTGATCGTTAAGTCTTGAACGTTTCTCTAGCTTAAGTCGCTACTCGCTACCGACAATTGACATAAACTATAGAACGGTTTAATAATATAGCTTAAAATTAATCTACAATTTTGGAAAATATCAATGCGTTTAATATAATATAGATAATTATAATAATAATATTATATAAGAGTATAAGACGCGTAGGTATAATAGTATAATGTGAACTCCTTGAAATGATTTTTTTTATTGTTTAATACGATATACATTTTGTATACCTCTTTAAACAATTATTATTATGAACAGATAACCGTTTTATGTACACAAGAAAACATGCAGCCAGCAGGTCATTTGAAGAACGTGCATTCTTTTATGTATTTATCATATCCTGTTGCAGACGTCATCGCTACCGCGCGGCCGATGCACTTCGAGTGTCCTCTAATTTTGGCTAATAATTATTGTCATATTATGTGACTCATATAGTGTATTATGTATTATAATAATATATCGTGTGTACGTGTACGATGATAATAAATTATTAAACCCATCTGTCCACAGAAAAATAAAGTCATTTAGAAAGTGATGGTGCGTTTTACGAAAGTTAATAAATGTTTTGCTGCTTCGATTGTTTAAAAGTCACGCCCATACGCGTAGGGATTTTAGACATTCGGCACGTCCGTTCGATATAACAAATATGTTATTCGTCAATCTTTAAGGTGTTACTAGGCAAAAAACTTTCGATCGACCTGGTAAGACGTGCTGAGTCGGCGTGGACAATGTTTACTTATTATTTATTAAATGTTTAAATGTAGGTGATTTATATAAATATTTAGTTATATTATTTATATCATATAAATAATATAATAAAATATTATATATATTATATATTAGGTATAATATAATATAATATATATAATAATAGATAAATTATATCCCATGTTTTAATCTAATATATTATTACTTATTGGGCAATTAGGAAAATTGTTATATAAATTAAATATGAAACATATTTTTTGAATGTAGGTATCTAGTATCTTAATCATAAAAAGTTACTAGATACAAGATACATTCAAATTATGTATCTCGATACAAGGTACAAGATACAATTGTATCTAAGATACGTATCTAGCTCTGCCTACTACCTATATTGTTTTATTGATGATAATGTTTGTTCAAGAGTAAAAATGATTAGACATTTTTAACTAAGTCTATCAAAATAAAAATGTTGTTCTTATAAAGTTATTGTTTTTAATTATTAAAAAATATATTTTAAATCCACGGTTTTTTTATAACTGTTTACGTCTAAAATTATGATAGTTATAAATTAATATTTAGTTAAAAATTTCAAAAAGATATACGGCAGGGGCCTTCAAGTTGACACTCACGGTTCGTTTCTATGAGACACCTCTATATCTACAACTCTCCCTCTGGAGGTTTTCAGTTTTCATAGGTCACGACTCAGTCCTGCAGGGTTTTTCCACGAACTTTTGCCACTCTCCAGACCTCCACATACGTCCATGACTATCTGGTCGTATATATACACCACGTTTAACAGTAACTGACACGTGGTAGACCGAACGACCGTTGACACTTAGTTTAGCGATAACGGTGGCGTGGCACCGTGCACCTCACCGCTATATTATGTTCTGTATAAGACGTTTAGTTGAGCCACAGAATAGATTAAATTAAATTTATTCTGTGGTTGAGTTATAGTTGATTCAACTTATTACAGATGTCTCATGTAATAATGGGACCTGCGTTGTCTCCGTCTTACATGTGCGTAACATGGCAAATTTACGATCAATAGATCTCGTTTAGCTCCGTTAATTTAAACATTAGGGTGAATCGATCTACAATGAAACTTGATGGACAAAATTCTGTGTTCGTACGTCACATTAATGGAGGACCAATAAAATAATATAACAACCCAGGTTGTAGGATAATTCGATTATATTATTATTTAATGAAAATAATATTGAAGGTGAATACGAACTACGAAGAAAAGCCTCCGGCGTAAAAACTTCGTTAAGAATTAATGTAAAACAAAATATTATATTGTTGGGAACCACAGTGTGACATAACACACAGCAATTTATTATGTTTGATAATAATAATAAAAATACACATGATGATAATAATATAATTGCGAGTGTCGGCCATACCACGGGCGTCCGACCACCGCATAAGAATAACTAATAAGTATGCATAAAATAATAATATAATATATTACGACCAAAATTGGAGGACTACTCCGTAATTGTAATATAAAATCATCCGATGAAAAACGAAATATATACTGTCCCGAGCTGGTTGCGCGTGTGGGCGGCGGAAAAACAAGGGTGAGAAAAAAAAACATTGGCCAATATTCGTTTTTATTATAACAGTAATATTTTATAATATTAGTTTCGAGCTTCGGCAGTGGTGGAGGGAGATGTTCCATACAGTGCGGTGGTGTTATGCTGATCAGAGGAGTATATATGTACACAATATCTTTACCTGCCCCCTGTATAATAGTATGTATTGTGTAGACCATTCCGGGTGTGTGGCTATTTGTAATTTAGAACGTTACTTAGTTATAAAAATAATATATTAAACTGTACAAACTTCTTTTGTTTTAACGTGTAAATAGAAATGAAGCACAGTGACATAATGATATGTGCTTGACTGTTATGAGCGTTCCATAAATAAGGCATGGAGGATCTTCCTTGGCCGCATGTGGATGTGGCCCATATACCGAGGAGACCAAAATATAATAATATAGCCTCGTCCCTTCTAGTCATCGTTTGGTTTGGGCCATAGTAATAATATAATATACGTCGTAATATTATTACTATGCACTAGCAATATTACTTAAATTGTATTAAATTAAAACATCCAATTATAATGATAATACTTAATTGCGCTTGCTCGTCATATTAAATGTAAAATATTTGAAAAAAAAAACTTGTGTGTCCGTATCTAGTTCATTTGTAAAAAGTAAAATTCTATATACCTATACATAGGTATATACTATATGCATATATAACAGTTTACTTAAATATAAGATATATAAGATCACCTAAAAGTATAAATCGAGTACAAACCGTAATATCAGAACTCGCTAAAATATAATAGGCATAATATTATATCAATAATAGTATAATGGTCTTAAGAAAAATTAACGCGCTCAAAATTCTAATACGGCGCGTCAATGAGAACGATGAACGTACTAGCTGGCTAATAATATACGTCGTCGTTTGGGAGATTTTCGAATTGATCGGTCTTTATGTTGGAAGATTTGTTTTTAGATCATTTGCAATTCTCGATTCATACCAAACAGAACACTCATTACATCTGCACTAAAATGTCGGAACAATATTATAATATCGATGAAATTAACATCATTCTACTGGACATATTGGAAGAGATTATACTGGGTATAATCGACGGAACTTGAAAATGAAAGTGATGCGAATCTCATTCTTCTGGTGACACCACTTCTATTAGCTGTAAGTATGGGAACACAGATCGGCGACTCCCTGCCGTGCCCGGAGACGGCTCTTGTTATAGAAAGCGCTGGTGACGACGATCAACATCATGACGTCGAGGAGCCTACAGAAATACCCACCGAAAATATCCCTCAACAAGAAGGCGACCCTGCAATGGAAGACGTAGTGGAAGAAGGCGACTCTGTAATGGAAGACGTGGCGGAAGAAGAGGCCATCATTTTCGTTGACATGGACTGCAGTAATTTGCCGTCGGGCGGCGACGCGCCGTCCTCGGGGTCGGGGCCCGTAGAACCCACCCCTAATCCCGAGGACGGACCGGTCGGAGACGCTGTAATGCTGCATGTCGCAGTCGTGTCGGTAGAGAAAATCGAGCCGGTGAGGGAGCAGGTTGTAAAAGATAAACGTGACGATTCTATAGGTGAGGAGGGCCCGGCGGCGGCAGCAGCAGCAGCAGCAGCAGCAGCAGCGCCGAAAAAGTGCGATCCACCCCGCAGGAACTGGTTTTCCAGGGGGTGGAAACGGATTAAACGCACTTTCCGCGCGTTGTGCTGCTGCTGTGCCGCGCATGAGAATCCGGACGAATAGATCATCACCCCTCGATTACAGCCCCTCGGGCCGGAGACGGCGGACAGGATGACGGTGACTTGAAGGAGGGGAGGAGGATACGGGAAAGAGCACGGGAGGTGCACGGCGGTAAGTCACCGGCGCACGTTCTCCGATCACCCGCGCGGAGCGGCACGGACACGGCACGGCACGGCGGCTAGTAGATGTACCGGCGCGGGCAACGATTCTGTGCCGCCGGTACAAACCGCGACGGCGGCGATGGTGACCCGTTACGACGGCAGCGGCGGAGACTTCACAGGCAAGTGGGGTGAGTAACAGAGATTTGCGTGCTAGGAACACGGACGTCAGCGGCGCCGGACCCTAGGGAACTATAGACAGTTCCAGGGTCCGGCGGCGCGCGACTCCGCAGCGGTGGTCATTGGACCGAGACGCGGCCGAAGGGACGACTGGCTCTCGGCTTTCCCGCTCCGTGGTAATCCCACGTCGGCTGGGTCACTGGTCCGATCGCCGCAAGTTCCGCAGCGCGAAATCTCGCTTCGCTCGCCCCGCTTGTCTCTAACGGTCTTCGTCGTCCGTCGTCGGGTCGTCACCGTCGACCGTCCATCGAGCGCACGACATCGCGCGCTAGCCCGCCGTTCGTCGCCGTCGACCGTTGTCGCTCCCGCGATCGTCTCGGTCTGGCCTCGCCGGCTGGGCAAGGTCGTCACGCGTCCGAGCAAACGCGCCCGCGACACTCGTCGACCCGCGGGACATGTCGCGAGAACGTGCAAAGGTGACCAGTGGCCAGCAACACTGCTTATCCGCACCGATTCGCCATCTCGTATCCCCTCCCCTCCTGGTTTTATGTGTCTCCTGTCCGCCGTTATTTTTTTTTTCTTTAATTTTCATGTTATGTTTTTTTCGGCCTTGTTTTCTTTTCTCAACAAACAATAAATAATTCAAAATGTTAATTTTTCAAATTATATATATATGTATGTTGCTTTTTTTGCATAATGAATAAAAATACTTTTGTGAACACAAAAAATAATTGTTTCTTTTTTTCTTATTGTTCAGTGTGTAAATCAAATGTTACAGATTAACGACTAAAAAATCATTAAAATATATATTTTACACAAAAAACTCGTTAGTCGATTATACAGAGTAGCTGGCAACACAACATGGATATTATGTTCCAAAAAATATTTAAACCATCAAACACTAAAGCCGACGAAAACTGCTGAATAAGTCATAAAATAACGCATAACACCAGGGGATACGACATGAATATAGTAATATAAACTACACAAGGATTGCAAAATAATAACATGTACTGTGCAAACGTCAATATAGTCAAATAGTTTAGACGTACTAATGTTAAAAAAAATTCAAAACTGTATTTTACATAGGTAAATTGGTGCATGTCAAAAAATAATATTGTTTGAAAACATTTCGGTTGAGGTTGCCCCCGTGTATACGTGCCTGTACCGTTACCATATTTTCTGTATATATATTATATATTGACTTGGGTGTTATAATAATATACAAATCTGAACTACTTAAAAATAATAAAACGTCGTCGCAGGCTCGTTCTGCTGCAGCAGGTGCAGATATTGAGACGGCAGACACATCCGACATCCCGTGTTCACTATATAATATTATATAATTGAATATATTTACAGACGTGCGGCACACAATGATGACCGACACCTACTCGTCGACTTGATAGAACGCGTACACGGACGCAAATGTCTAATAATAATATATTAATTTGTATAAAGAGGAGAGATCGTATACACAGATCGACGTGTGGCGTGCGACTGCGTAACGACGCGCTGCAGTGATGCGTCTGTAACAATGACGACGGGCGAGGCTGCAGTTGTACAGCGCTCGGAGAGGATAATACACTTTTTCGGGGCTTTTTATTTATTTATTCCCTCCGTTAAAAATTAAAAAAAAAAAAAAACATGAGGTCAACAATCCGAAATCGCTGCATTGATATAAACAACTCTATACGATACGCTGCCTGCAGGTTATTGCGGCCCGTCCGACATCCGGCCATTTACAGCGAACGCCTGTATAGTGCTATAGACAGTGATATAGCGAACACCGATAACACCATATTTGATATTGGATATCATTATGTCAAACGCGTGATATGATGTTGTGGGTAACCTATTTGATGAACGTGTAGCGAAGGGAGGGTGTTGTTCGTGAAATGTGATTTTCAAATTTCCCGTAGGTACGTGGTGCGGCTCAGCAATATTGTTATTTTGTCGATAAATGTCGGTATCATGATATTATAATAATAAATAGGTAGTTTTAAATGGGTTGACTTAAGTTGACTAACAACAAACTCCGTACACCATCTTATTGCTCATGCAAATATAATATCTTGATACTTTTTTTACTAAATTACCGTTACATGAGACAGGTTAATTTTGACAAATTATTAGTTGAGTATACGGTTTATATAGTCAGAATATATATTATATAGGACCGCAGGGATGTCAAATCCATTGCACGCGAAAAAGTGTTGAGATCACGTGAAAAATTAAAGATTTTGCTCAAACGGTGATTTTGAGATTTACGGTGGAAATTTTTGTTTATAAATTGTTGCTATTGGTAATAATTAGTAGAAATTAGTATTTACTATTTGGTTGCCATTGATAATAATTAATAGAAATTAGTATTTACTATTTGGTTGCCATTGGTTAACCTTTTTTTTTTTTTTTTTTTTTTTTCATGGTATCGGGACATGGGGTGGAACCGACGTTAGTCATTTCACCCCCATGCCCCATCATTTATTGATAAATAAACAATTATTTACATAATAGACATATGGATATTAATTAAAATTAATACAGTTTGTAGAGGGCCTCTAACCCTCTTGTTTTGGCCTTCGGCCTACAAGAATCAAACTTAACTAAGGTTTTCCCCTTATGGGGATAAGCCGCGTTGTCTTCTCCTTTCTTCATCCTCTTTCTTCCTCATTACTTGTTGGATGAAGTTGCTTCCTATTGACCAGTATTCCTTGCTCTTCATCATGAGAGGGATGAGGTTGTCTGGAGTCATGTTGGTCCCGAAAAGGGTGTTGGCTCTTGCTCTTCTGCTCTCCCAGGCATCACATACAAAGAGCGTGTGGTAGGCATCATCGTGAGGGTGGTTGCAGTACCAGCAGGCTGGTGATTCCAAGTTGCAGTACTTATGGAGGTATGAGGAGAAGCATCCATGACTGGTAAATGCCTGTGACAGGTGGTAATTGACTTCTCCGTGCTTGCGGCTGTGCCAGGTTGCGATGCATGGTATCAGTCGATGGGTCCACCTACCCTTGGAGGTGGATAGGTCCCATCTCGATTGCCACTTGACGACGGTGGCCGCCTTGCCTGGAAAGGGTGGCTGTATGTTGTGCCTCTGTGTGTACCTTTCGTGTCGTTCTTCTGCCTGAAGGTCCACGGGAGGCATGTCCGCTATGACCAACGCCGCGTCGAGAGAGACTGTGCAGTAGGCAGATGCCACTCTCAGGGCAGTTTTGCGTTGGACTTTTGCCATCTCATGCTTGCCCTTACTGCTCATTTTATTTGCCCAGATAGGTGCTCCGAATAGTAGCAGGGATTGTACTACGTTTGCCAGAAGTCTTCTTTTGCTTGGGGTAGCGGCGCTGATGTTAGGCATAATTCTGCTCAGGTTTTTGACTGCGTGGCTTGCTTTTCCAGAGGCAATTTTCGCATGGTCGTTGAAGTTCAGTTTACAGTCTATGTGTATACCAAGGTATTTCAGGACGTTGCGTCCGGTCACTGCCTGACCGCCAACGTTGACGGAGAGTTCATTGTGTAGTCTCTTGTTTGTGAGTACTATGGCTTCGGTCTTGTGCAACGCAAGTCTTAGGCCTGTTTCTTCTAGCCACGTGTGAGCCAGCTCAGCTGCACGGGCGAGGTCGTTTTCCAAGGTGTAGCATTCTCTGGCAGAGGCTACCAGGGCGATATCGTCTGCGAAGGCGATGGGGGTGATGGACGCGGGGAATCTGATGCGGAGCAGGCCGTCGTATAGGATGTTCCATAGTGTGGGGCCAAGGACGGATCCTTGGGGCACGCCGCTTGTAAGTGCGAGTTCGGTGCGGGTGCCGCTCACGTCTATGTGCACTGATCGGTTAGACAGATAGCTGCTTATCATACGGCAGAGGTAGGTCGGGAAGTCCAAGCGGCGCATGGCATCCACAATTTTCTCCCATGGAGCTGAGTTGAAGGCGTTTTGGATGTCTAGTGTTAGGATGCCAGTTCTTACGTTTGGGCCGCTTTCACTGTCAATGGTCATCAGGAGGTCGACTGCGTCGGTTGTTGACCTCCCAGCACGGAAGCCAAACTGGGTATCGTGCAGGCAGTCGTTCGCTTCGATGAATGTCCGCATGCGGTTGTCGATTATTTTCTCTAGGAGTTTCCCCATGCTGTCCAGTAGGCACAGAGGCCTGTAGGAAGAGGGTTCATGCAGCGGTTTGTCTCCCTTCCGAAGAAGCACAAGGCGGGCTTTCTTCCAGCAGGACGGGAAGTGACCGTCGCTGAGGCACTTGTTGTAAGCCATAGTAAGCATTGTGGGCTGGATTCTCGCTATAAGCTTTGCCGCCTCGTTTGTTATACCGTCTGGACCTGGGGACACCCTGTTTTTGAGGGAACGAGCAGCTAGCTGGACGTCCTCAGTGCTGATGGAGAAACTATGGTGTTCTTCGTCGCTGATAGGGGGCCACGCGTCGGGAATCCGCTGCGGGTGGACTGGGAATAGGGTGTTTACAATGGAGCGTACTCTCTCAGGGCAGTTGAGTCCTGGAATTGGAGGTGATCTCGCGAGTTTCCCCATGACCAGCTTGTACGGCGTTCCCCATGGGTCGCTTTCTACCTGGTCGCACAGGGATTTCCACGCGGCTGCTTTTGCTGCTTTGATTGCTTTGACTAATTGCCGTTTAGCGTCCTTTGCTGCGTTTTCTTCTTCGGTGGAGGCTGTTGGTCCGAGACGTTTGCGTTTGCGCTGGTGTACTCTGCGCGCGTGGTTTGCCTTTTTGCGTAAATTGTCAATCTCGGGCGACCACCAGTAGACTGACTTCCTCCGGCTGCCAGCTGGAGTTTCCGTCATGCAGATCTCTTGTATTTTCTGTACAAATTGGACAGCGCATTCGTCTGCGCTCTGGAGATTAGCGTTGAGTGGTGCAATTTGGTCCGTGTTTAAGGCTGCAGATAGTTTTTTCAGGTCGACTCTCCACTTGGTTCGGGTGGAGACTTGGGGAGTTGGAGACGGGTCTTCTATGAGGTGGAACTGGATGTAGTTATGGTCACTGAGGGATTCGATATCCAAGACGCACCAGCCATCCATCTTTGGCACGAGGTCGGGAGAGCAAAATGTAACGTCTAGAATGGACTTGGAGCCGAAGGTGGGTTTATTTCCCAGGTTGCAGGTGACCAGTCCCGTGGCATGGATCATGTCGGAAAGGTCTTCACCACGTTGGTCGTTGGCTGGACATCCCCAGTCCGAGTGCTTGGCGTTAAAGTCGCCTGCCAGTACAATGCTTCCTGGGGCGCTCCTGATGCTCCTCTCTAGCCGTGATAGGAAGGCTCTGTATTCGGGTAGGCTCGAGTTCGGTGACCAGTAGCAGGAGTAGAAGCAGGTGCTGTGCGCAGATATCCAACTGAAGCCTTCTTCGCTGATGCCTGGGTTGTCAAGTTGTATCTGTTTGACGTTGACGATAGCCGCTTTGTTTTTGTCGTCAAGGTGCCAGTTTGGTCCGTCTTGTTTGTTGGGTTCTGAGATGATTATGAAGTCCACTGATCTCTCAGCTGCTATTTGGTGCATGAGGGCTTGAGCTGCTTTGCAGCAGTTCAAGTTTATCTGCAAGATATTGGTCATTGTTGCTGATTAATGAGCGTACGGCTGCTGCTGGGAGCCGTCTCGCTGCGGAGTTTGGAGTTTTTAAAAGAAGTGCATTTGTTGCTTCCCGGAAAGTGGTCCACAGGAGCACTTATGTCTGCGCAGGAGATGCACTTGGGAGGGTTGCTGCAGTCTGCCGCTCTGTGCCCGACTTCCGAGCAGCGGCTGCAGGCCTCGGTGCGGTCCGCACCAGTGCATTTGGGCCTTGTGTGGCCAAAACCCAGGCATCTGAAACACCTGGTCGGTTTCTCTAGAAGGCGGACTGTTGCCCATACTAGTCCTATTTTGACGCGTCCTGCATTGGCAATTTTGGTGGCGTCGACGCTTCTCATGGAGACAGTCGCTCTCCTTGTGCCGCCGGGGGCAGGTCTGACGTTTCGGATTCTGACTGAGTCATCGTTTGGTGGGAGTGCCGCGGCGTGCTTGAGGGCTTCAGTGATCTCGGCTTCAGTGGTGACCCCGTCCAGCCGAGTGATGTCCAGGTTGTCGTGCCTGACTAGGCCGCGTACCGAGGCACGTGTCCCTAGGGCGTTTCTGATGGTTGACTCAAGATCAGATCTCTTGCTTTCCCCTCGAGTCACTCTGATAAGCACTTCGCCTTTGCTGCTTTCTGCGATGGAGGTGATGTGGGCGCCTGTCTTTTCCACGTCCACGTCTTTCCTGACCGACCTAAGAATGTCGGCGAATGTTTCGCCTTCGTTGGGTTTGACGGCTATTGCGTCAGGGGGAGGAGGTCTTCCGCGTTTCCTGGAGGTTTTGCCAGCAGCGGCCCGTGGAACTCTTTCAGGGTTTTGGTTTCGATTTTTTCTTTTGCGGTCTACGACCACCCAGGGCTCGGCAGGGGTGTAGTCGGGGAGAGGCTTGGAGTTGGTAGGGGCCTGGGACAGGACACTTGACATCTTGTTGGAGGATCCTTGTGTTCCGTCCGCAGAGCTAGCAGGGGCTCGTTGTGCGGGCCTGTGTGCATTGGCCTGAGCAGGATGCGTGGGCACGGCCTGTGCGCTCTTAAGTGCGTTGATCTCCTCCTGTTGCTGGGATAAGCACGTCTTTAACTCGTCGCAAATCTTAAGAATGGCTTCCTGGTTTTGAAGACTGGCTGCGTTCTGATTGGTAGGGGCACTGCCCCCCAGGCTCGCTATGGCGGCTTTTTCTGCCTCATAAAACGCACCGTGAAGTGCGTTTCTGTTTGGGACAAGAGACTCCACCGCTCCCACGAC
>JANEHU010004784.1:0-14222 GCA_027563435.1 Nasonovia ribisnigri
ATTAATTTTTTTCTAAATGTAATTTTCATACTCCTTAAAAAGTATTTGCCCGCGGGCTCCAACGTTCCCCTTCAATTTTTTTTAACGGCAAAATCTTGAATTTAATTTATTAAAGAGACTGCCCGTGTGTCTTTATTAAGGAGCACTGTTTAGGTCACGTCTATAGAACACAAAAATTAATTTCAAACTATTTACTTATTTTATTATTATTGTATACAAAGTATAAATATATTTTTTTTAAATAAAAAAAAAAACCTTAACTTTCTGACTTCAGTTTTATATTATATCACTAATTTAATAATTTTCCTTTAATGATTTTAGTTTTATATATATTGCACCCATCTAACTAAAATAATATTGATCGTTAAGTCTTGAACGTTTCTCTAGCTTAAGTCGCTACTCGCTACCGACAATTGACATAAACTATAGAACGGTTTAATAATATAGCTTAAAATTAATCTACAATTTTGGAAAATATCAATGCGTTTAATATAATATAGATAATTATAATAATAATATTATATAAGAGTATAAGACGCGTAGGTATAATAGTATAATGTGAACTCCTTGAAATGATTTTTTTTATTGTTTAATACGATATACATTTTGTATACCTCTTTAAACAATTATTATTATGAACAGATAACCGTTTTATGTACACAAGAAAACATGCAGCCAGCAGGTCATTTGAAGAACGTGCATTCTTTTATGTATTTATCATATCCTGTTGCAGACGTCATCGCTACCGCGCGGCCGATGCACTTCGAGTGTCCTCTAATTTTGGCTAATAATTATTGTCATATTATGTGACTCATATAGTGTATTATGTATTATAATAATATATCGTGTGTACGTGTACGATGATAATAAATTATTAAACCCATCTGTCCACAGAAAAATAAAGTCATTTAGAAAGTGATGGTGCGTTTTACGAAAGTTAATAAATGTTTTGCTGCTTCGATTGTTTAAAAGTCACGCCCATACGCGTAGGGATTTTAGACATTCGGCACGTCCGTTCGATATAACAAATATGTTATTCGTCAATCTTTAAGGTGTTACTAGGCAAAAAACTTTCGATCGACCTGGTAAGACGTGCTGAGTCGGCGTGGACAATGTTTACTTATTATTTATTAAATGTTTAAATGTAGGTGATTTATATAAATATTTAGTTATATTATTTATATCATATAAATAATATAATAAAATATTATATATATTATATATTAGGTATAATATAATATAATATATATAATAATAGATAAATTATATCCCATGTTTTAATCTAATATATTATTACTTATTGGGCAATTAGGAAAATTGTTATATAAATTAAATATGAAACATATTTTTTGAATGTAGGTATCTAGTATCTTAATCATAAAAAGTTACTAGATACAAGATACATTCAAATTATGTATCTCGATACAAGGTACAAGATACAATTGTATCTAAGATACGTATCTAGCTCTGCCTACTACCTATATTGTTTTATTGATGATAATGTTTGTTCAAGAGTAAAAATGATTAGACATTTTTAACTAAGTCTATCAAAATAAAAATGTTGTTCTTATAAAGTTATTGTTTTTAATTATTAAAAAATATATTTTAAATCCACGGTTTTTTTATAACTGTTTACGTCTAAAATTATGATAGTTATAAATTAATATTTAGTTAAAAATTTCAAAAAGATATACGGCAGGGGCCTTCAAGTTGACACTCACGGTTCGTTTCTATGAGACACCTCTATATCTACAACTCTCCCTCTGGAGGTTTTCAGTTTTCATAGGTCACGACTCAGTCCTGCAGGGTTTTTCCACGAACTTTTGCCACTCTCCAGACCTCCACATACGTCCATGACTATCTGGTCGTATATATACACCACGTTTAACAGTAACTGACACGTGGTAGACCGAACGACCGTTGACACTTAGTTTAGCGATAACGGTGGCGTGGCACCGTGCACCTCACCGCTATATTATGTTCTGTATAAGACGTTTAGTTGAGCCACAGAATAGATTAAATTAAATTTATTCTGTGGTTGAGTTATAGTTGATTCAACTTATTACAGATGTCTCATGTAATAATGGGACCTGCGTTGTCTCCGTCTTACATGTGCGTAACATGGCAAATTTACGATCAATAGATCTCGTTTAGCTCCGTTAATTTAAACATTAGGGTGAATCGATCTACAATGAAACTTGATGGACAAAATTCTGTGTTCGTACGTCACATTAATGGAGGACCAATAAAATAATATAACAACCCAGGTTGTAGGATAATTCGATTATATTATTATTTAATGAAAATAATATTGAAGGTGAATACGAACTACGAAGAAAAGCCTCCGGCGTAAAAACTTCGTTAAGAATTAATGTAAAACAAAATATTATATTGTTGGGAACCACAGTGTGACATAACACACAGCAATTTATTATGTTTGATAATAATAATAAAAATACACATGATGATAATAATATAATTGCGAGTGTCGGCCATACCACGGGCGTCCGACCACCGCATAAGAATAACTAATAAGTATGCATAAAATAATAATATAATATATTACGACCAAAATTGGAGGACTACTCCGTAATTGTAATATAAAATCATCCGATGAAAAACGAAATATATACTGTCCCGAGCTGGTTGCGCGTGTGGGCGGCGGAAAAACAAGGGTGAGAAAAAAAAACATTGGCCAATATTCGTTTTTATTATAACAGTAATATTTTATAATATTAGTTTCGAGCTTCGGCAGTGGTGGAGGGAGATGTTCCATACAGTGCGGTGGTGTTATGCTGATCAGAGGAGTATATATGTACACAATATCTTTACCTGCCCCCTGTATAATAGTATGTATTGTGTAGACCATTCCGGGTGTGTGGCTATTTGTAATTTAGAACGTTACTTAGTTATAAAAATAATATATTAAACTGTACAAACTTCTTTTGTTTTAACGTGTAAATAGAAATGAAGCACAGTGACATAATGATATGTGCTTGACTGTTATGAGCGTTCCATAAATAAGGCATGGAGGATCTTCCTTGGCCGCATGTGGATGTGGCCCATATACCGAGGAGACCAAAATATAATAATATAGCCTCGTCCCTTCTAGTCATCGTTTGGTTTGGGCCATAGTAATAATATAATATACGTCGTAATATTATTACTATGCACTAGCAATATTACTTAAATTGTATTAAATTAAAACATCCAATTATAATGATAATACTTAATTGCGCTTGCTCGTCATATTAAATGTAAAATATTTGAAAAAAAAACTTGTGTGTCCGTATCTAGTTCATTTGTAAAAAGTAAAATTCTATATACCTATACATAGGTATATACTATATGCATATATAACAGTTTACTTAAATATAAGATATATAAGATCACCTAAAAGTATAAATCGAGTACAAACCGTAATATCAGAACTCGCTAAAATATAATAGGCATAATATTATATCAATAATAGTATAATGGTCTTAAGAAAAATTAACGCGCTCAAAATTCTAATACGGCGCGTCAATGAGAACGATGAACGTACTAGCTGGCTAATAATATACGTCGTCGTTTGGGAGATTTTCGAATTGATCGGTCTTTATGTTGGAAGATTTGTTTTTAGATCATTTGCAATTCTCGATTCATACCAAACAGAACACTCATTACATCTGCACTAAAATGTCGGAACAATATTATAATATCGATGAAATTAACATCATTCTACTGGACATATTGGAAGAGATTATACTGGGTATAATCGACGGAACTTGAAAATGAAAGTGATGCGAATCTCATTCTTCTGGTGACACCACTTCTATTAGCTGTAAGTATGGGAACACAGATCGGCGACTCCCTGCCGTGCCCGGAGACGGCTCTTGTTATAGAAAGCGCTGGTGACGACGATCAACATCATGACGTCGAGGAGCCTACAGAAATACCCACCGAAAATATCCCTCAACAAGAAGGCGACCCTGCAATGGAAGACGTAGTGGAAGAAGGCGACTCTGTAATGGAAGACGTGGCGGAAGAAGAGGCCATCATTTTCGTTGACATGGACTGCAGTAATTTGCCGTCGGGCGGCGACGCGCCGTCCTCGGGGTCGGGGCCCGTAGAACCCACCCCTAATCCCGAGGACGGACCGGTCGGAGACGCTGTAATGCTGCATGTCGCAGTCGTGTCGGTAGAGAAAATCGAGCCGGTGAGGGAGCAGGTTGTAAAAGATAAACGTGACGATTCTATAGGTGAGGAGGGCCCGGCGGCGGCCGCAGCAGCAGCAGCAGCAGCAGCAGCGCCGAAAAAGTGCGATCCACCCCGCAGGAACTGGTTTTCCAGGGGGTGGAAACGGATTAAACGCACTTTCCGCGCGTTGTGCTGCTGCTGTGCCGCGCATGAGAATCCGGACGAATAGATCATCACCCCTCGATTACAGCCCCTCGGGCCGGAGACGGCGGACAGGATGACGGTGACTTGAAGGAGGGGAGGAGGATACGGGAAAGAGCACGGGAGGTGCACGGCGGTAAGTCACCGGCGCACGTTCTCCGATCACCCGCGCGGAGCGGCACGGACACGGCACGGCACGGCGGCTAGTAGATGTACCGGCGCGGGCAACGATTCTGTGCCGCCGGTACAAACCGCGACGGCGGCGATGGTGACCCGTTACGACGGCAGCGGCGGAGACTTCACAGGCAAGTGGGGTGAGTAACAGAGATTTGCGTGCTAGGAACACGGACGTCAGCGGCGCCGGACCCTAGGGAACTATAGACAGTTCCAGGGTCCGGCGGCGCGCGACTCCGCAGCGGTGGTCATTGGACCGAGACGCGGCCGAAGGGACGACTGGCTCTCGGCTTTCCCGCTCCGTGGTAATCCCACGTCGGCTGGGTCACTGGTCCGATCGCCGCAAGTTCCGCAGCGCGAAATCTCGCTTCGCTCGCCCCGCTTGTCTCTAACGGTCTTCGTCGTCCGTCGTCGGGTCGTCACCGTCGACCGTCCATCGAGCGCACGACATCGCGCGCTAGCCCGCCGTTCGTCGCCGTCGACCGTTGTCGCTCCCGCGATCGTCTCGGTCTGGCCTCGCCGGCTGGGCAAGGTCGTCACGCGTCCGAGCAAACGCGCCCGCGACACTCGTCGACCCGCGGGACATGTCGCGAGAACGTGCAAAGGTGACCAGTGGCCAGCAACACTGCTTATCCGCACCGATTCGCCATCTCGTATCCCCTCCCCTCCTGGTTTTATGTGTCTCCTGTCCGCCGTTATTTTTTTTTTTCTTTAATTTTCATGTTATGTTTTTTTCGGCCTTGTTTTCTTTTCTCAACAAACAATAAATAATTCAAAATGTTAATTTTTCAAATTATATATATATGTATGTTGCTTTTTTTGCATAATGAATAAAAATACTTTTGTGAACACAAAAAATAATTGTTTCTTTTTTTCTTATTGTTCAGTGTGTAAATCAAATGTTACAGATTAACGACTAAAAAATCATTAAAATATATATTTTACACAAAAAACTCGTTAGTCGATTATACAGAGTAGCTGGCAACACAACATGGATATTATGTTCCAAAAAATATTTAAACCATCAAACACTAAAGCCGACGAAAACTGCTGAATAAGTCATAAAATAACGCATAACACCAGGGGATACGACATGAATATAGTAATATAAACTACACAAGGATTGCAAAATAATAACATGTACTGTGCAAACGTCAATATAGTCAAATAGTTTAGACGTACTAATGTTAAAAAAAATTCAAAACTGTATTTTACATAGGTAAATTGGTGCATGTCAAAAAATAATATTGTTTGAAAACATTTCGGTTGAGGTTGCCCCCGTGTATACGTGCCTGTACCGTTACCATATTTTCTGTATATATATTATATATTGACTTGGGTGTTATAATAATATACAAATCTGAACTACTTAAAAATAATAAAACGTCGTCGCAGGCTCGTTCTGCTGCAGCAGGTGCAGATATTGAGACGGCAGACACATCCGACATCCCGTGTTCACTATATAATATTATATAATTGAATATATTTACAGACGTGCGGCACACAATGATGACCGACACCTACTCGTCGACTTGATAGAACGCGTACACGGACGCAAATGTCTAATAATAATATATTAATTTGTATAAAGAGGAGAGATCGTATACACAGATCGACGTGTGGCGTGCGACTGCGTAACGACGCGCTGCAGTGATGCGTCTGTAACAATGACGACGGGCGAGGCTGCAGTTGTACAGCGCTCGGAGAGGATAATACACTTTTTCGGGGCTTTTTATTTATTTATTCCCTCCGTTAAAAATTAAAAAAAAAAAAAACATGAGGTCAACAATCCGAAATCGCTGCATTGATATAAACAACTCTATACGATACGCTGCCTGCAGGTTATTGCGGCCCGTCCGACATCCGGCCATTTACAGCGAACGCCTGTATAGTGCTATAGACAGTGATATAGCGAACACCGATAACACCATATTTGATATTGGATATCATTATGTCAAACGCGTGATATGATGTTGTGGGTAACCTATTTGATGAACGTGTAGCGAAGGGAGGGTGTTGTTCGTGAAATGTGATTTTCAAATTTCCCGTAGGTACGTGGTGCGGCTCAGCAATATTGTTATTTTGTCGATAAATGTCGGTATCATGATATTATAATAATAAATAGGTAGTTTTAAATGGGTTGACTTAAGTTGACTAACAACAAACTCCGTACACCATCTTATTGCTCATGCAAATATAATATCTTGATACTTTTTTTACTAAATTACCGTTACATGAGACAGGTTAATTTTGACAAATTATTAGTTGAGTATACGGTTTATATAGTCAGAATATATATTATATAGGACCGCAGGGATGTCAAATCCATTGCACGCGAAAAAGTGTTGAGATCACGTGAAAAATTAAAGATTTTGCTCAAACGGTGATTTTGAGATTTACGGTGGAAATTTTTGTTTATAAATTGTTGCTATTGGTAATAATTAGTAGAAATTAGTATTTACTATTTGGTTGCCATTGATAATAATTAATAGAAATTAGTATTTACTATTTGGTTGCCATTGGTTAACCTTTTTTTTTTTTTTTTTTTTTACATGGTATCGGGACATGGGGTGGAACCGACGTTAGTCATTTCACCCCCATGCCCCATCATTTATTGATAAATAAACAATTATTTACATAATAGACATATGGATATTAATTAAAATTAATACAGTTTGTAGAGGGCCTCTAACCCTCTTGTTTTGGCCTTCGGCCTACAAGAATCAAACTTAACTAAGGTTTTCCCCTTATGGGGATAAGCCGCGTTGTCTTCTCCTTTCTTCATCCTCTTTCTTCCTCATTACTTGTTGGATGAAGTTGCTTCCTATTGACCAGTATTCCTTGCTCTTCATCATGAGAGGGATGAGGTTGTCTGGAGTCATGTTGGTCCCGAAAAGGGTGTTGGCTCTTGCTCTTCTGCTCTCCCAGGCATCACATACAAAGAGCGTGTGGTAGGCATCATCGTGAGGGTGGTTGCAGTACCAGCAGGCTGGTGATTCCAAGTTGCAGTACTTATGGAGGTATGAGGAGAAGCATCCATGACTGGTAAATGCCTGTGACAGGTGGTAATTGACTTCTCCGTGCTTGCGGCTGTGCCAGGTTGCGATGCATGGTATCAGTCGATGGGTCCACCTACCCTTGGAGGTGGATAGGTCCCATCTCGATTGCCACTTGACGACGGTGGCCGCCTTGCCTGGAAAGGGTGGCTGTATGTTGTGCCTCTGTGTGTACCTTTCGTGTCGTTCTTCTGCCTGAAGGTCCACGGGAGGCATGTCCGCTATGACCAACGCCGCGTCGAGAGAGACTGTGCAGTAGGCAGATGCCACTCTCAGGGCAGTTTTGCGTTGGACTTTTGCCATCTCATGCTTGCCCTTACTGCTCATTTTATTTGCCCAGATAGGTGCTCCGAATAGTAGCAGGGATTGTACTACGTTTGCCAGAAGTCTTCTTTTGCTTGGGGTAGCGGCGCTGATGTTAGGCATAATTCTGCTCAGGTTTTTGACTGCGTGGCTTGCTTTTCCAGAGGCAATTTTCGCATGGTCGTTGAAGTTCAGTTTACAGTCTATGTGTATACCAAGGTATTTCAGGACGTTGCGTCCGGTCACTGCCTGACCGCCAACGTTGACGGAGAGTTCATTGTGTAGTCTCTTGTTTGTGAGTACTATGGCTTCGGTCTTGTGCAACGCAAGTCTTAGGCCTGTTTCTTCTAGCCACGTGTGAGCCAGCTCAGCTGCACGGGCGAGGTCGTTTTCCAAGGTGTAGCATTCTCTGGCAGAGGCTACCAGGGCGATATCGTCTGCGAAGGCGATGGGGGTGATGGACGCGGGGAATCTGATGCGGAGCAGGCCGTCGTATAGGATGTTCCATAGTGTGGGGCCAAGGACGGATCCTTGGGGCACGCCGCTTGTAAGTGCGAGTTCGGTGCGGGTGCCGCTCACGTCTATGTGCACTGATCGGTTAGACAGATAGCTGCTTATCATACGGCAGAGGTAGGTCGGGAAGTCCAAGCGGCGCATGGCATCCACAATTTTCTCCCATGGAGCTGAGTTGAAGGCGTTTTGGATGTCTAGTGTTAGGATGCCAGTTCTTACGTTTGGGCCGCTTTCACTGTCAATGGTCATCAGGAGGTCGACTGCGTCGGTTGTTGACCTCCCAGCACGGAAGCCAAACTGGGTATCGTGCAGGCAGTCGTTCGCTTCGATGAATGTCCGCATGCGGTTGTCGATTATTTTCTCTAGGAGTTTCCCCATGCTGTCCAGTAGGCACAGAGGCCTGTAGGAAGAGGGTTCATGCAGCGGTTTGTCTCCCTTCCGAAGAAGCACAAGGCGGGCTTTCTTCCAGCAGGACGGGAAGTGACCGTCGCTGAGGCACTTGTTGTAAGCCATAGTAAGCATTGTGGGCTGGATTCTCGCTATAAGCTTTGCCGCCTCGTTTGTTATACCGTCTGGACCTGGGGACACCCTGTTTTTGAGGGAACGAGCAGCTAGCTGGACGTCCTCAGTGCTGATGGAGAAACTATGGTGTTCTTCGTCGCTGATAGGGGGCCACGCGTCGGGAATCCGCTGCGGGTGGACTGGGAATAGGGTGTTTACAATGGAGCGTACTCTCTCAGGGCAGTTGAGTCCTGGAATTGGAGGTGATCTCGCGAGTTTCCCCATGACCAGCTTGTACGGCGTTCCCCATGGGTCGCTTTCTACCTGGTCGCACAGGGATTTCCACGCGGCTGCTTTTGCTGCTTTGATTGCTTTGACTAATTGCCGTTTAGCGTCCTTTGCTGCGTTTTCTTCTTCGGTGGAGGCTGTTGGTCCGAGACGTTTGCGTTTGCGCTGGTGTACTCTGCGCGCGTGGTTTGCCTTTTTGCGTAAATTGTCAATCTCGGGCGACCACCAGTAGACTGACTTCCTCCGGCTGCCAGCTGGAGTTTCCGTCATGCAGATCTCTTGTATTTTCTGTACAAATTGGACAGCGCATTCGTCTGCGCTCTGGAGATTAGCGTTGAGTGGTGCAATTTGGTCCGTGTTTAAGGCTGCAGATAGTTTTTTCAGGTCGACTCTCCACTTGGTTCGGGTGGAGACTTGGGGAGTTGGAGACGGGTCTTCTATGAGGTGGAACTGGATGTAGTTATGGTCACTGAGGGATTCGATATCCAAGACGCACCAGCCATCCATCTTTGGCACGAGGTCGGGAGAGCAAAATGTAACGTCTAGAATGGACTTGGAGCCGAAGGTGGGTTTATTTCCCAGGTTGCAGGTGACCAGTCCCGTGGCATGGATCATGTCGGAAAGGTCTTCACCACGTTGGTCGTTGGCTGGACATCCCCAGTCCGAGTGCTTGGCGTTAAAGTCGCCTGCCAGTACAATGCTTCCTGGGGCGCTCCTGATGCTCCTCTCTAGCCGTGATAGGAAGGCTCTGTATTCGGGTAGGCTCGAGTTCGGTGACCAGTAGCAGGAGTAGAAGCAGGTGCTGTGCGCAGATATCCAACTGAAGCCTTCTTCGCTGATGCCTGGGTTGTCAAGTTGTATCTGTTTGACGTTGACGATAGCCGCTTTGTTTTTGTCGTCAAGGTGCCAGTTTGGTCCGTCTTGTTTGTTGGGTTCTGAGATGATTATGAAGTCCACTGATCTCTCAGCTGCTATTTGGTGCATGAGGGCTTGAGCTGCTTTGCAGCAGTTCAAGTTTATCTGCAAGATATTGGTCATTGTTGCTGATTAATGAGCGTACGGCTGCTGCTGGGAGCCGTCTCGCTGCGGAGTTTGGAGTTTTTAAAAGAAGTGCATTTGTTGCTTCCCGGAAAGTGGTCCACAGGAGCACTTATGTCTGCGCAGGAGATGCACTTGGGAGGGTTGCTGCAGTCTGCCGCTCTGTGCCCGACTTCCGAGCAGCGGCTGCAGGCCTCGGTGCGGTCCGCACCAGTGCATTTGGGCCTTGTGTGGCCAAAACCCAGGCATCTGAAACACCTGGTCGGTTTCTCTAGAAGGCGGACTGTTGCCCATACTAGTCCTATTTTGACGCGTCCTGCATTGGCAATTTTGGTGGCGTCGACGCTTCTCATGGAGACAGTCGCTCTCCTTGTGCCGCCGGGGGCAGGTCTGACGTTTCGGATTCTGACTGAGTCATCGTTTGGTGGGAGTGCCGCGGCGTGCTTGAGGGCTTCAGTGATCTCGGCTTCAGTGGTGACCCCGTCCAGCCGAGTGATGTCCAGGTTGTCGTGCCTGACTAGGCCGCGTACCGAGGCACGTGTCCCTAGGGCGTTTCTGATGGTTGACTCAAGATCAGATCTCTTGCTTTCCCCTCGAGTCACTCTGATAAGCACTTCGCCTTTGCTGCTTTCTGCGATGGAGGTGATGTGGGCGCCTGTCTTTTCCACGTCCACGTCTTTCCTGACCGACCTAAGAATGTCGGCGAATGTTTCGCCTTCGTTGGGTTTGACGGCTATTGCGTCAGGGGGAGGAGGTCTTCCGCGTTTCCTGGAGGTTTTGCCAGCAGCGGCCCGTGGAACTCTTTCAGGGTTTTGGTTTCGATTTTTTCTTTTGCGGTCTACGACCACCCAGGGCTCGGCAGGGGTGTAGTCGGGGAGAGGCTTGGAGTTGGTAGGGGCCTGGGACAGGACACTTGACATCTTGTTGGAGGATCCTTGTGTTCCGTCCGCAGAGCTAGCAGGGGCTCGTTGTGCGGGCCTGTGTGCATTGGCCTGAGCAGGATGCGTGGGCACGGCCTGTGCGCTCTTAAGTGCGTTGATCTCCTCCTGTTGCTGGGATAAGCACGTCTTTAACTCGTCGCAAATCTTAAGAATGGCTTCCTGGTTTTGAAGACTGGCTGCGTTCTGATTGGTAGGGGCACTGCCCCCCAGGCTCGCTATGGCGGCTTTTTCTGCCTCATAAAACGCACCGTGAAGTGCGTTTCTGTTTGGGACAAGAGACTCCACCGCTCCCACGACAAGCTCAATGGCGTCTCTTACTGTTGGGGATTTGGTTTTCTCTTGCGCCATCCTTAACGAGTCTATGCTGGTAAGGACAGCGTTAATGAGCTTGTGCTGCTGCTTGATTGTTTGCTTCAGGCACGACATGGACGAGGTGAGCTCCAGCACTTTCGCTTTGGGCTTGCTAGCTGTGAGCTTGTCGTGCAGGCTTGGGGTTCCGTTTGACTTTGGGTCAGAGGACGTTGAGGCAGCGCTGGTCTGTTTTGCTCCGGGTTGCGATGCGGTGCTGCTCGCCTGTGCGGAGGCATCCCCTGGCTGGTTCTGTGTCATGTGGACCGAGACGGCGGTCGGTTGTCCGCTCACCAGTAGGACGGCTGGTGACCCGTTTGCTTTTGCTTCCTCTCCAACGGTGCCTACAGTGACTTCGGTGGCTTTCTGGCCACCGGAGAGGGCCTGTTTCGCACCCTTTCCTGCGGTAGCTGTACCAGCGACGTTGCTGGCGGTAGAAGCCCGCATCGGAACTTCTACGCTTTGGGTGGCTTGGGTTGATGTCGACTCCTGGGGCGAGCACCGTCCCCCAGTCGCCGGCTCTAGGGTCTCCTGATCCCTTGAAGCAGTAACCGTTTTTGTTTTAGTTGTGTCCTCCATGTTGTTTTGAGGCTTGTCTTCCACTGACGACACCAGCCTCGTGTCGTCTGTCCTGTGTCGGTCCGTGGTCCTGATCTTCCGGCGCACCGGGTGGCGATCGGTTCCCCAGTGGTGGTTTACAGTTTCCTTCTGGGTCCGTTTGCTGGCGTGAGCAGGTGGTTACCATACCTGCCACCCCGGCCAGTTAAGGTCAGAGGTGGCTCTGGAGGCTCCGACCCCGACAATTTGTCGGAGCCGGTGAGTTGGGTACCTCTTAGCACCGATTGGAGTCGGTGAGCCCCCCCACCACGTCAAGGTGGGTCCCGTCGGGGGGGAACCTAACCTAACCTAACCTTTTTTTGTTTTTTTTTATACGGTATCGCGGATGGGGGAGGGACCGCGTTAGCATTGCTTCTCCCCCGCCGCATCGTTTATTGATTTACAACAACAGTTTACATAAAAACAATTAATCGTTCTTAAATTTTTAACAAAATATCAGGGGCTTCTAACCCCACATAAGTTGGCCTTCGGCCCACAACAGAAGCAACTTAAATAATTTAATTTATTTAAATGGTGTCTTCCACGTTGCGCCCCGCCATTTCTCTCAACCTTTCTGCTTCCTCCTTGGCCACCATAACTGCTCTTGCGAATTCCCTTGCAGCCTGCCACACGTCTGGGGATCGCAGCATTGCTGGAACGAGGTTCTCCACCGTGACTTCCTCACCAATTGCACACCGCAACCATCCCCGGTCTTCCTCCCATGCCAGGCACTCCGTCAATGTGTGTTCGGCACTGTCCGCTATCCCATGACAGTGGTGGCATTTGTCGGACTCCTCCTTCCCAATCTTATGGAGATATACGCTGAAGCATCCATGACCAGAGAGGAGTTGGGTAAGATGGAAGTCCAGTTCCCCATGTTTTCTATTACACCACGCCTCGATGTCGCCGACGAGTCGTTTGGTCCACCCACCAGTTGACGCCTTGGCTATTCTGGCGCGCCATGCTGCGAACATCATTACCCTAGGCGGGAGTCCTGTTGCTTCGCCAGCCCTCTTAACGTGGAATACCAAGCTGCGCTCTCTAGCAAGAAGGTCTGCCGGAGGTACCGCGGCCAGGATGTTTGCTGCCGTTTCGGATACCGTTCTATAAGCGCATATACTCCTAAGGAGCGATGTCCTCTGTGCTCTATTCAGCTGTGCTACGTTGGTTGGAGTATAATCCAGTGTAGGAGCCCATGAGGGGGCACCATACAATAGGACGGACTGCATGTTTTGACGGATGAAGAATATTAATAATAATAATTGAAAATTTCATCAATTTTTAAATATAAAATAATTTGAACATTTTCGTAATATTTAGAGAAATGTTTTCTTCCCCAGGCCTGGGCTTAAAGTCCTCTCAATATTTCGATATGTAGTAGGTATTTAAAATATAATAGGTAACATTTAAAAATATTAAATGTACCATGTTTTTTATATAACTTATAAGCCAATAATTTGTACGGAACCAAAATATATTTTTAATTTATGATTATGGTATATCAGAAAAAAAAATAACTTAATGTGACTATTAAATTAATCGAGTAAGTTACCCGACACTGTTTTTTTTATTATGATATCATATCGTTGTGTTATTACTTATTAAATATCTATTATTATATGCCTCCACCGAGTACTGAATACGACATACTAACCCAATAGGAATCCTATATGGCTCAGTAAATTTACACTACACGTTTTTGAACAATGAATGATGCAGCATGTGGGCCAAGCAAAGGGTAAACAGTTCTATCCACGTGCGGTGCTGCCAAAAAAAAAAAAAAAGGTATCTATTATTAATATAAATTATTATTGTTTGATTATTATAATCAATCATATTTATTGTAATTTATCAATATGACTTAGGTATACTCGTATCTGTTAAAAAAAATAAAATCAACATTTTTCCGTTTCATTTTTTTTCGATTCCCCTTTGAGGTGGGTACCTAGATATTATACAGTGTTTTTTCCTATTTACAAATTATCTACAATTTGCTTTAATTGGATAACCACCTTACGTGCATAATTGAATTCTAGTATAATTTAATATTATGTCAAATAGTTATCAGATCAAATAACAAAAA